>VDFB02124501.1:0-22578 GCA_007258455.2 Sequoia sempervirens | reverse complement strand
TAGAAGATCCTCCAGTAACTAGATAAGAATTAGTTCCTATACCAAGATATGATCAGGCCCTCATGATTGAGCATGCCAAAATTTTACCCTAAGAATACCCACAGTATCAGCCTAATCAAAGATTTCCACCTAAATCTGCAAATGGCCTAGTGGAGACGCCATGCTATCAAGATGGACCGAAAACTCAAAACCTATCAAGCCAACCAAATTCAATGAATGGTTATAGTTTCCCTCCACTATATAATAGTGTATTGGTAGAAGGAACTAGAGAAGTGCTCCAACAAGCATCTGGAAAACCATTCAGGGTATATTAGAGGAATACTCACCAAAATGAACCCTTGACTACATCTATTCCTCCAAACAATTTCCAAACTCCACCAAATCCAAATGCTACCAATGTGCCCTCTCTTCCTAGAGATTCGCTAGAATATTGCCAACAAAATGCCCAGCCAAATGGAGCAAGACAAGCTGTTGTTCCACAAGTAGAACAAACAAGACAAGTGAGCCCTCAAGTTGAGCAGGCTCAAACACAGACAAAAGATCATCCTAGAGAAGAACTGAAGAGATTAAGTTCATACGTGTTGGAAGAGTTTAAAAGGATAAAGGTTAGCTTACCTCTAATTGATTTGATGAGAATCCCCGAGATTTGAGAAACGCTTTTAGGTAGTTTGACTAAAGTTGTCACCCTAAGAAACACCTCACATAATGTGTCTAACAAAGGAGTACCCAATGCTGGGAATACAAATATTGCTAAGTTAGAAGTGTCAGGTGACATATTTGATGCTCTGCAACGATCTCCTAATGTTGCAGGAATGACCCAGACATCGTCTAAAAATTCAAATCAAAGAGGCATGTCGTCAGAAGAAGTTCTTCTAGATACAAACATATTTCAAGAAGTCTTGACAAGTGAGTGACCATATACTCCACCAAAGAAAGAGCTTGCCCCTAGAATACGAAAAGAAAATAATCAAGATATCAACAATAAGGAGAAACACCTGGCAGTCTTTTACCAGGGAAAAGATGAGCCCACCCCATTTTTGTTGCCAATCAGAATAGTTGTCAAAATGTTGTACAATTTCCTACTAGATTCCAATGCTTCAATCAATGTGATGCCACTAGCTATCTACCATAGATTAGGACTTGTGCCTACAAGAACCAATAAGGTCACTTAGTTAGATAAAATAGAAGTCCCAGTTATGGGAGAATTAAACAATATTCACATGCAATTAGCAACGGACCCACGAATACAAAGTTGTGTCGACATTTCAGTTGTGGACATCACTAATGGGTATGACATGCTTTTGAGTAGAGATTGGTCAAGGAGGCTAAATGGATACATTTCTATAGAATTTTCTCACATGTGGCTACTGTGGAAAGGAGTCTCAAATCAAATAAGGTTGAAAAAACACTTAGGCTCAAGCTGTCAATTATTGAATATAGAGAGAACAATGAAATATTGTTTCTAGAGATAAATTTAGGCTCCTACAGGCCTAAAGTGAATGAAGTCCTCATGCTACATGGATCAACTCAAGAAAGCAACTGGATGACTGATTCCACTGATGCATGTATCAAAAAGGGGTAAAACTCTTGGGATAATGATGAAGGAATGTTTGAAAATTTCATAAATTTCGTCTAGAAAAGTGTTCAATTAAAGGCAGAATTGTGGGAAAATATCTATATTCAGGATCTATTGCTGTTGAATTGGTGTTGAGTCCACAATGCGACTCATTATGAATTCATATGTAAGATGTGCCACAAGGCCATATAAGAGGTACAAGAAATAATTCCACAAACATTGGGCCTTTCAAACCATGCAGAGGTCAACCACATCAATGGCTCTACCTCAGTAAGAATACAAGAGATAGAATTTGAGCAAGATCCTCAAGAAGGAAACACAGATCCACAAACTCCACAATTCCAAAACAAGAACAAGTTTGGATCCTAAGGTTCAATGGGTATCAGTCAAAGAGAGAAGCTGGGGCCAGTTTCGAGTTAATCAGTCCAAATGGAGAAGCATACCTTGCAGCCCATAGAATAGAATTCTCCTACACAAATAATGTAGCATAATATGAATCATTGATTCATGGATTACTGCTAACACTAAGGAAAGGAGCAAAGGTATTGCATGCTCTTGGACATTCAGAGATAGTCGTGAGGCGGGTGAGGAAGTAGTATGTTTTCCATGATAAGAGATTAACTCGTTATCGCAACAGAGTGTGGGATCTTATTGAGAGCTTCAATGCTTTCAATATTCAATCTATAAATCGATTGAACAATCAAGTTGCGAATTCCTTAGCACAAGCAGCTAGTTCATTGGAGCCACTTGCCATGGATGGCATGAGTTAGTTTACAATAGAGCTATCGTCAATACCATCAATCCTAGATAATATCATGAATTTCCAAGTTTTTGAAGATGATGATCACATTCTTGAGTTCTTAACAAGCTCAAATGTTTTTGCAACACAAGTTATTGATGAAGATGAGACAATAGGAGAAGTTGAATTTGATGATGATGGCATCATGAATCTTAAAACAAACATCATTCCAAGAGGGATGATACAATTGGAAAGAATATTTACCCAAGATCAAATTGATCAAGCGAAGAACCAAAGGATCAAAGGGGATCAGTACAAAAAGGTGAATCTAGGAACCAAGGATGAGGTCAAGAAAGTATGCATAGGTAAAGCTTGCACGCCTGAGGAAAAGGCTAGGATAATTCAGAGTATGAAGGAGTTTCCTGATGTCATAGCTTGGAGCTATGAAGATTTAAGGACTTATGATACTTCCATCATCACACATGCAATTCCACTCAAACCAGGAAGTAAGCCATTTAGATAGCACCAACGACCGATTAACCCACTATTAGAACCACTCATTCATCAGGAGGTCAAGAAATTGTTATTAGCAAGAATCATATTCCTAGTGCGCCACTCAATGTGGGTCACCAATCTCATCCCATTTTGAAAGAAAAATGGAGAAATAAGGCTATGTGTTTATTTTCAAAACTTAAATAGAGCTTCTGAAAAGGATAATTATCCTTTGCCATCACTCGATGAGGTTTTACAAATTGTCAATGGCTCACAAATGATGTCCTTTTTGAACGGATATTCCAGGTACAACCAGGCACTTGTAGAATATGAAGATAGATTGAAATGACATTCCCAAGAAAATGGGGAACCTTTGCTTACAAGAGAATTCCCTTTGGGTTAATTAATGCAGGAGCCACATTTCAAAGGCCCATGGACATCACCTTTAGAGATTTAATTGGAAAATGTATAATTATCTATATGGATGATTTGATAGTGTTTTTGAAGAAGAGAGAAGACCACATAGAAGACTTGAGAAAGGTATTTCAAAGATGTCAAAGGTATGGGATTTCCTTAAATCCAAAGAAATGGATATTCGGGGTCACCGAGGGAAAGTTATTGGGTCATTTGACCACGGAGAAGGGGATATTAATTGATCCTAAATGTATAGAGGCAATTTCAAGGATCTATTTTCCTACTAATCAAAAGGAAATGAGATCTTTCTTTGGAAAGATCAATTTTGTTAAAAAATTTATCACTGGTTTCACCGAGAAAGTAAAACCTTTAAATGAGATGCTGAAAAAGGATGTCAAGATGGAATGGATGCCACTGACAAAGAAATCCTTTGAAGAAATCAAGCAAACCATAGTTGATACTCCTATCTTAGTTAGTCCAGATTATACAAAGCCTTTCTGCTTATATTCCTTTGCATTAGAGCATTCTTGTGCCACAATGCTTACTTAAAGAACAAAAGACAGAGATGAGCATCCCATAGATTTCATGAGCTCATCTCTTAAGGATGCAGAGTTGAGGTACCCCAGTATTGAAAATCAGGCCTATGCATTGGTGAAAGCCATCAAAAAATTTAGACACTATATTTTGAGGAGTAAAGTTTTCGCCATTATTCATGATGCAGTTGTCAAAACACTCTTAATGCAAAATGAGCTAGGAGAAAGAAGAGGAAAGTGGGTCACCACTATCCAAGAATATGATATTGAGTTGCAACCAATGAAGCTAGTTTGTGGGAAAGCTTTAGCTCAGACAATGGCCATTGAAGGGCTTAGCCTATTACAACAGACATATGTATTGACTAACACCTTCTTAGATGAATGGTATTATGACATCACCACATATCTAATAAATCACAAGTATCCCACACAGATGATCCCAACACAGAAGCGAGCATTCAGGCTCAAGTGCCAATGCTATATGCTGCAACGATCAATAATTTATAGAAGGAATCACGAAGGAATCTACCCGAGGTGTGTAGGAAATGATGAAGCTAAAAGAATCATGGAACATTTCCATTCTAAGTTCAGGACATGTCATGGAGGAAGTCAGGCCACAACTTACCAAATTTTAAGAGTAGGGTATTATTGGCCTTCTATTTTCAAAGATGCATATGAGCATGTCAAAACCTGCCACACCTACCAAGTTACTGCAATTCATGAAAAGAACCCTGTTATGCCACTACAACCAATCACAAAAGTGAAATCATTTGTGATGTGGGGACTTGATTTCATTGGCATGATAAATCCACTGTCTTCAACACAACACAAATATATTTTGACTGCAACCGATTATTGCACCAGATGGTCTGAAGCACAAGCATTGAAGAATTGCATGATAGATACGGTAATCAAATTCCTCGAAGAACATATCATCACTACATTCAGTTGTCCCAAAGCTTTAGTATGTGACAATGGTTCTGCTTTCACTTCCTTGAAGTTTTCCAACTAGGCATTCGACTACGAGATCACTTTGAAATTTTCTTCAAACTATTACCCTTAGGGTAATGGGTTGGTGGAGTCCACGAACAAGAATTTTCTCAATGTAATCAAGAAGTTGTTGGATCAAAATCTAAGAGATTGGCATTCTCAACTCAGGTTTGCTCTATGGGCAAACAAAACAAGAGCCAAGAAGTCGTTAGGAACCTCCCCATATCACTTAGTCTATGGGCAATACCCTGTTTTTCCCATTCAATTGAGGATCCCAACACTAAGATTCATGCAAGAGTACCTAGGCCTAGAAGACAGAGTTTAAATTCGTCTTTCATAGCTTTTAGTACTAGAAGAACAGAGAGATCAAGCTCTCGAGAATTTCACAAAACATCAAGGGGTTGTTAAATGATGGTTTGACAGACGTGCAACGACAAAATCCTTCAGAATCTCTGACCTAGTCCTTTATTGGGATAAAGCTCATGAATGGAGAGGGGATCATGATAAATTTGATAACTTGTGGAAAGAACCTTATTAAATTGTTGAGATATTGAGAGAGAACACATTCGGATTGAAAAATTTGACAAGATAGGACATTTTGTTGCTCATTAATGGGCAATTTCTGAAACATTATTTCCAACCTTGAGTTCCTTGATGGCACTTTTCTGTACATAGTTAGATTGATTTGCTCAGTTTAGTTTCCATTACTTTTATTAGTTTAGTTTTCTTTGCTTTCTTAGATTAGTTTGCTTTCTTTAGTTTGCTTTTGTTTTTCTTTAGGGTTAGATTGCTTAGGCTAGTTTTGAATAAGGAGGGTTTCCCATTTTTCCAAAATATGGTGTTGTTTACACACACACTTTGGTTGACCTTGCTAAGGTATGTTAGGACTATTCCTCAGATAAATATTTGTGGAGAATCTTTGAATCGTAGATTAATTGTTTTTGAAGTATCTTAAGGTTAAGGTTAGTACTTGATTGGAAAGGAAATCATCTATTGTGTCTTGACACTAAGTCTTACAGTTATTATATTTTACACACTTAATGAATCCTTTGAGTCATTATGGTCTCCTAGGCAAAGTCATGGCTAAAACAAAATTCTTGGTTCAATGCCAGTATAATGCTCAAACCCATGTGAGCTTCATTGCTTACAAGCCAAAGTGTGGAAATATGTGAAAAGAAAAAAATATCAAAATGAACTAAAAGAAAAGAATGAAAGATCAAAACACTTGGCTTTTGGGTGTGTGGACATCTCTACAGGTGTACAAAAGATTCAAAATAATAATAAATCACTGGAAGTAGAGCAATCTCCATGAGATTATAGAAGATAACCTTGTTGGGGCTATGGACACTTGCTGGCAGTGAGGCTCTATCCAAGGATGCTTTTGGAGTTTAGACAAAACTAAATGAGAATGCCATGATGGAACCAGAGAGTCATATTGGTCTTACGAGGTAGAAATAAATGTATTTGCACACACTCGTAGCTACAGGATAAAGAGTCTTGATACAGTTTAGGATTTCTCTTCCCTTTTGAGTACTCTTCTTAGCCAAGGGGTAAGTTAGTTTGAATTAAATTAAGATTCTAGGTTTGAAGTGGGTACTATCTTTGGAATGTTCAAGAAAATTCCCCACATGGAGTCACCAGATTTTGTGACCTTTTCACACATCGCTCTATTGTAAATGGGGACCCTCAGTATTTTGATTTTCTAGGGTTTTGCCTTGGCATAACAATCTCATGAAGTCATTACTTTGACAGATTAGAGATAGAGTTTCTAAGAGTCATCCAAGTCAAGTGGAGAATCCAAGCCCAAAACAGTGCCTAAATGTCATAGAAGGGCTTAGAAGCTTCAAAGGACAAGGATCACCTATGCTTTCACTCAATTTTGAACTTCCTATTTTTAGGGGAATTTTTTTTCTATTTTTAGAAAGTACCAGGGTCCCACAGGTTAAGAAGTCAATGTTTCCATTTTTAGAATCAAAATTCAGACCTCCAGAATGAAAAATCAAGAAAAGCATGGAAAAGCAGTGAAAAATTTGAAAAATAAAGCAAAAATCTAGAAAATCAATGTGAAAATCAATGAAAAGAATGAAAAATCAACCAAAAGGCAAGAAAAGGGCAAGAGATTCATGGCAAAAAGCATGAAATTCATGGTGAAAAATGGCCTAAGTCTGAAGTGCACCCAAGGAAATGGAAAGGAAGTCTTGAAGTCTGCCCCAAGCTTGAGAATGGATGGCAAGACAAGGATGAAGTCTGCCGTGGGAGCAAAGGGAAAATGGAAAGCCTAACTTGAAGTCCGCCTTGGACAAAATAATGGATGGTAGAGCAATCATGAAGTTTTCCCCAAGCCTAAATGGCAAGGCCAAGATGAAGTCCGCCCAAAGCTTGAGCTTGAAAGGAAAACACATAAGGAAGTTTGCCTTGGACAAGAAGGAAGCATTTCCAAGCATAATCCAAGTCTGCCATGCTAAAGAGGAGAATGGAAAGAAATTAACAAAGTCTGCCAAAGGATGGCATTGGATAAGAAAAGTCTACCATAGAGAGAAGGTGAATGTAGCAAACAAGACTTAAATTCCACCATAAGGAAAATGAAACAAAGTTTGTGAAGTCCGCCATGAAGTGGAATGAAAGCTGGAAAGTCCGCCTTACCTTGAAGGTTGGAAAAACACTCTCCAAGTCTGCCACAAGAGAGATAGGAAATGGAATAAAGTTTGCTAAGTCTGACCTTACATGTTGGAAAGAAAGTCTCCATGTCTGACCCACCTTGCCATGCCTTTGGGAAAAAAATTGTGAAGTCCGCTTAGGCATCAAGATGTCAAGGAATAAAAGTTTCAAAGTCCACCGCAAGGGAGATGGGAGATGAAAAATGTTTATAAGGTCCACCATGAAGAAGAGGATATTGAAAGAAAATTTGGAAGTCTGACCCCTCTTGGCAAGCTAGTTATGAAGTCCTCCCCACTTGAGGAGAAGGTGGAAAAACAAACTCAAAGTCTGCCTAGAGGAAATAAGACATGGAAAAATATTTATGAAGTCCGCCATGGGAAGAAGAGAAAATGACATGAAATTAATGAAGTCCGCCCTTGCCATAGAGAAGATAATCAACAAAGTCTGACTTGGCAAGGAGAAGTTCGCCTTCAACATGAAATATGGCAAAATAAATATAGGGTTTGCCTTGGCTAGAGAAATAAAAAATAACTTGGAAAATAAATGATTAGCCATGGGAAAATTAAAATTTTCCATAATTAAATGATTTTAAAAATTTGGGAGAAAAATCAAAAGGTTGGAAAAATAATAAAAAATCCATAATTTTTTTATTATTTTCCAACACTTATCCTAACACTCAAAAGGATTTCGAACACAAGAAGGAGAATCCTGAAGATTGTAAAAATTGGAAACTTGCCTTGCTGAAGAGAAGAAAACAAGTCTAAGTTCGATGAACTCAAGAGGAAATATGAAATTGCCAAAACAAATCGAACTTCTCAACTTCATAAAGAGATTGAGCAAGTCATTTTCAACACATTCTTCCCAAGTCCGATTGAGAAGATAATTGAACATCTGTCAAAATTACTAAAGAATATTTGGTTTTTCAGGGTGGAGAATGAAGAAAGAATTGAAATTCTTGAATTGGAGGGTGTCATGTTTGAAGAAATAAATTGGAATTCTTTTCTTGGATTTTTGAGTAAATTTTTACAAGTAGAATTTAATTTGTAGCAAAAGGTTATTTCAAAGGTTTAAAATTGGATTGGCTAAATTCTTCTAATCTTCTTCCATTATTTTTCCATTACTTTGGCTGAAGATTTGTCAAGAATTAACCAAATTCGCTCATTTTCAGCTTGCTTTTTCACAGAAATTTATCTTTTTAACTGGTTGAAATTAAAAAAAACTTTTGAATAAAGGCCCGTAAAAAGCTAGATTTAAAAGTCTCTATACTAATGTTAATTATTTTTATTTATTGCAGGTTAATAACCACTCGGGGAGAATCATTAAAGAAGGAGAAGATGAAGTTTTCTAGCAAAGAGTTGCAACCAGAGTCCAAAATTAATTCTAAGTGGAAAGATATTATAGACACCAATCTCGAGCATGTGGACTTCACTGAATTCAAGAAAAGGATGTATGGACACAATGGATTCCTGTCGACACCAATTACTTGGTGGATGATGAGAAATGGCATCATCCAGGCAGTCAGATTTTCGCCAGTCGTGGATTGTGTTGAGTTGATGGTGGAATACGCCAAGCATTACAATCCAGAAGAAAGGTAGATTGTTGCACCTAATGGGAGGATATTAGCTCATCTCAGAGAATTGGCCATCTAGGAGGCATTTGGTATCTTGAAATACAACCCCTCATACAAGGCTAAGGAGGATGCCAAAAAGTTATATGAAGACCAGTTCAAACTTTGTGCCACAAACATTAACAAGGCATGGCTGAAAAAACCAATGGCCTCTTACAAGAAAATGCCTAAGAAGCTACAATGTGCAAAATTCAAGGAGGACTATGGGGACATTATTTTACTGTTGAACATAATAGTCGACAATCCTCTAGGCACGCCTTTTGAAATGTGGATGTACTATTTCATAGATGAAATTACTTCAGGCGTTAGGATGTTCAACTAGTCCCAGATGATTAGCAGTAGTTTCCACAAGCAACTAATTAATTTGGAGAAGACAAAATATTTCCACATGAGTTCTTACATCATCTATCTACTGGCCAGAACCTATAGATATTCAAGACTAATATGCAAAGGCATGGTAGGCAACGGTGAGAATGGACTTAAGTCATATGATTGTTACCCGCAGCTGCAACTCAGAGAGAAATCTCACTTCAGGTGGGAAAATGATACTTTTCTCATGTACATCACTAGAATACTCCAAGGAGGAACTCACCGGTGGCTAACTCATGAAGCCAAAAGCCTGATTGGAAAATATGGATCCTAGTTTATCCAGTTTCCAAGGTTCGCATACATAAGGATTCAAGGATTCACTGGAAATCCTTACAAGCTTCCAATTTATCCTACTAATAGGATGATTTTTCTAGAGTTCCTCAGGTAGTTAGAGACATACCAAGCCTTAAAAATAGTGAAAAGCAAGGCATCCATCACATTTCCATTCTTCATTGGAAATATGGAAGAGTCTTGTCCATTGGCTCAAGCCGTTGAGAGCCCCAGGTTGGAGGTACAATGGTATCCATTCACAACTTACTAGTCCAGGGCTAACTTTGACCTTCATAATCACATGCAAACCATGGATGGAAAAAGGTATAAACATAAAGCAAACTTGGAAGATTTATGAGAAAATTCTACTGATGAATATGAAGTTAGGAAAAGATTATGGTCCAGATTTCTGTTGAAATTAATCAGAGCGACTGAACTTTTTCGAGTGCCTGATCAAATAGAAGATAATGGAGAATATGTCTAGCCATGATTTAATGAGAGTTTTCCTCTTCCTGCAGTGATGTGGTTGGAGCCTGAGCTTGCATATTTAACCACATTAATGGGGCCGGTGGTCAAGTATTCTCAGTGGTGGGTTGATCAACAGGTCCAGGATTTAAGGAAGAAAGGAATGACTCTCACTTATGACTTGATGGATGAGATAGAATCATACTCCTCGAATGTAGGAGCACCCCACAGTGCTAAGTTGATTAAAAATACCAACTCCAAGAAGAGGAAAGAAGCAGCTACAAATGCAGAGCTTGTTCAAAAGAAATAGAGGGTGGAGCCATCTCATTCCATTGCATCCATAAATATTGATGAGATAATAGCCATTGTAGATGATTCATTGGACGACATGAGAATTCCTTCTATAATTCATGAAGGTAATATTGAGGAAATCTAGATAAATGATGATGAGCCCCCATCTCCTACAGGCACAACAGTACTTGGTTCATAAAATGAAATGGATATCTAGAATGAGGAATTTCAAGAGGGGATGATTTCCACTCTAAAGGGAATTTTGGATACTCCAGGTGGAGAAAATGTTCAGGAAGAGGATGACATTGAACAACCTACAATTCTTGACTGTTGAAGGCTAAAACTATAGGTGCTAGTTGAGACTCAAGAGGAAGATGACATTGCAGAATTCTTGGCTAGATTAGAGCAAGGTGCTATTAAAAATCCTGGCAATAAATTCTTTACGATCCACAGGGATGAAGTCAACAACCATTCTGTGCAAATTTTCGTGGCAATAGTTGATAAGGTATAGGATGATATCACTCCCCATGAGTACACCATTACCACTATTGATTTGGGCCCAACGAAAAAAGGCCAAGAGATTGAAGAATTGGACAACTTTGTTTCTACCATCAAGGCAAGACTAGGGAAGGGGGTGGTGAAGAAGAAGAAATATAAGAAGGAAGTCGAGCACCTGAAGGGGTACATTTAGCACCTGACTAGACTGCTCAATCAAGATGATGCAATAACTCTTCTTCTAAACTCCTCATAGGAAACAACTAGGGACATTGAAAAAGATATGGTCACAACCAAGGAAGCTACAAAATGGATGACAAGTAAAAGTACATAAGTGGCTGAATTTATGGAGAGATTGACATTATCCTATGGAAAGACCTCCTCATTGCTCTCCAGACTTGCTGTCATGACAGAAGCTTGGGACAACCTCTCAGACATTCAGGAGATAATCATTCCATGCCTTAGAGTACTAAAGGGAGTTCCAAAATAGGAGTTGGTTGATGGGAATATAATTACAATAGGCACTGCCTATGACTTCCACACTTGGTATTGGGCATTAACAACACAGAGCGAGATCCTGGAGAAGGAAAAAGCTAATGGACTTAGAGTTGAGGAACAAATCAGAGAAATTCAAAGGAAGATTTACCTCATAGCTACAGATATATTTGAGAAAGAGATCATGTGGGAAAATGACATGCAGCTGGAAAGGCTGAAGCATAGAGCTTAGGAAATCTTCTTCTCTGTCACAAGATTAATTCTGAGACAAAACTTCACTAGGGTGGCAAGCTTCTTATCCATTTGAGATGCCTTCATGAAACAAGAATTGGAATGGGAGAGTTCCTTTTCTGGATATGCTAAAGACTTGGACAGGCTGGAATTTAGGATAAACATGTTGCCATAGGTCACGATGGAAGAGGTCATCTCGATTGTGTCCAGGTTCATTGAACACACTACAGCCTGAGAGGATAGGGACACACTTCCTTGAAAATAGCTCCAGACGCCACTTTTCTTTCATGTAATTGATGATGAGGTTATTTTAGGAAACCCTAATTAGGGTTGATATGTCTTGATCTTGGTGGTTAAATTGTTTTAATCTCTGCCTTTCATTTATTCTTAGAAACTCTATATAAACTCTTGATCTCTCATTTTCATAGTGTGAAGAAAGTGTATGAGATTGCTGCGTTATGCTACTTTCGATAATAAAAGCTCTTATGCATGATTTTATTTGAATCCCTTTTATTCTCAAGTGGTTTGCAAGGTTGCATAACTTCTTCAACAATAGATTAGAATTAGAGTAGAACATTAGATTAGAATTAGAATAGAATTTGTTTTGAATGTATGTTAAAGGAATGCAAGATTTGATAGTATGGATTTATGGTGAAACTTTCCTCATACTTCCTTTGGATGGATGATTTTCATTCAATGCATAAAGTTAGCATGAGCTTATGATTGTGAATGCTTAACTTTAGTTTGGATCAATATTGTTAAAGACATGAAAATTATAATCACACCCCTTGAAGATTGCACCCACTTTGTGTAGTTGTCTTAGGGAGGAAAAGCAAAGTGTGGTTATTAGTTTCACCTAATCCTTAGCATCTCTTGAATTCTTAGGAGTAGATTAGAACTTCTTAACCCTTGTCTTTTTGCACTTTTTTTTTTGAAAACTGAAAATCCTAAAAGAAGGAGCATTTAATGTTAAATCTGTCTAAGTCCTAAACTTGTGAAGAATTTCTTAGCATAAGTCCTTTTGTGTATTACCAGCAAATCACAACAACCAATGAGCTTATCGACATGTCATGACTTGATGAAAGAAACCTTGGAGTTGCCATATGATCTTCTCGCAATCTTAGCATACATAGTGATTTTGTTCAAGAGAGGATAAAGTGTCTTTGGAAATTTCCTTTTGTTGGATTGACTTATGGATAAACCACTGTTGCATATCTTGGTATATATATACATGGACAATTTAAATATCTAAATTGAACAAATACAACAAATAAAAAATTTAAGGTTAGGCGTTATATAATCAAATAGACATAAAAGCATTGAAACAATTCATATTTGATCACCTAGTTGCATAAAAATGGATTTTCCCTTTAATATGTTGGATGTGTGCTCTTCTATTTTGTAATATAAACTTGCATTTCAAATTGTGATGATTTTGTATGGGTTGAGGATTAATTTATAGATTCTTTGTGAGGAAGACCAATGGTGAGGATTGAGTGGAGAGATCAAGGGCTAGGATGGGATGAGATCTCTGAAACCATGAGCTTATGCCAAGCGGTGCAATGTGGTGGCTTGAGAAAGACCTTGGTACTTGTGGAGGTACCTTGGAGTATGGGAAGATCTTGTCATAAAAACAAGATTTGTCCTACATTCTAAAAAAAATGAGGATGAGAGGAGTAAAAGAATTTTTAATTCACTGAGTATGGGAGGGGTGTACTTTTGAGATAAGGATCCATGTGGGGTTCCTTCTCAAAAGGAGAAAATTAAGGCTAGAGGACAAAGGTGAGCAATAAATGGAAAGGATTTGAACCCTTAATCACGAATTAAGAATGTGCACATGCTTAGGGGTTACATTACGTGGATGATTAAGGTTAGAATTATAGGGCAAATGGGAGAGTTCGAGGATGTGACATATGAGAGTAAAATCAAATAAATAGAATTAATTTTTTTAATTTATGAGAAGGAATGGGTAGGGTAGGATAGGTAAATAATTAATTAAGAATTTTAATTAATCTACCTTAAGTAAAAGAAATAGATAAATAATATTTTTATCTATTTAATTAATATTTCCCCTTCTTTATATTAAATAAATAAATAAAATATTATTTAATTAATATAAAATGAAGAATATTATTTAAATAAATATGACTATTTAATTAATACACATGATCGAGAATAGATGAACTAGGATTAAGTTGATCCAATGTAATGGTCAATTTTAGGTATATATATATATGACTATTTAATTAATACATGTGACTATTAGGTGTATATATATGACTATTAGGTATATATGACTATTTAATTGATACATGTGATCGAGAATAGATGAACTAGGATTAAGTTGATAAAATGTAATGGTCAATTTTAGGTATACACACACACACATATATATACACACACATGTATACATATGTGTATATATGTATCTATGTATATATATGTGTATATATGTATCTATGTATATATATGTGTATATATGTATCTATGTATATATACATATATATACGTATGTATATATATACATATACACATATATATGTGTATATGTATATATGTCTATATATATATATATATATATATATATATATATATATATATATATATGGCTTTAGGAAAATTCATTGTCAGCAATTCACCGATGGAAAATTCATCGCCAACAATTTACCGTGGGAAAATTCATCATGGGAAACTTCATTGCCATGACAAATTCATCACCAAATAAAATTCACCGTTAGCAATTCACCAAGAAAATTAACCACCAGTATTGGTAATTATAGAGGTGTATAATTATTATTTTTTGGGTATCTTAATAAATAAATAGGTAAAAAATAATCTTAGAGGTATCTCAATAAATCAATAATTATTATTGAGATGAATAGAAATTACTATGGGTAAAGTATTTTTATTGTTTGCAAATATTGAGATGAATAGAAATTACATTCATATCAAAATAAATTGTAACAAAGGTGAAAACTATTATTATTTTTTTAAAATTCAAAGTGAGAAATATATATTAAAAAATATTAATGGCCATTAATTTTCCCAAAAAAATATTAACGGCGGTTAATTTTCCATCTTGGTGAATTGTTGGCGGTGAATTTTACTTGACGATGAATTTGTTATGGTAGTGAATTTTCCCACGATGAGTTGGCAGTGAATTTTCCATCAGTGAATTGTTGGTGATGAATTTGTCGTATGCCATATATATATGTATATACACACACATATATATACATACATATGTATCTATGTATGTACACACTCACACACATATATATAATATATACATATATACATATATATGTATATGTATATGTATATATACACACATATACATACATACATACATACATACATACATACATATATGTGTGTGTGTGTACACACATATGTATGTGTATGTATACATATATGTGTACAGACACACACACACATATATACATATAAAATTCCATGATTTTATAGATGTTTAGAGTTTTTTATAATTGATCATAGATTCAAAAGTTTATGTACTTTTGACTTATATATATTTGATAAATTATGATATGTTAAGTCAAGTTGTATTTGAAAACAAAAAACCCTAATCTAACTAATAGGCATGTCCAAGTTCAAAACAATAATGCAAGATTATGTACATTGTGTAAGCCTATAGTAGATGTATGGACATGAAACTATTTTCATAAGAGTACAACCTCTATCACTAAGTGTGTTTAAATTTGTCACCAATTTTGATTAGATATTAAATGATGATGGATTTTGTTGTTATTGTTTGAAGGTAATTAATTGAATGTTAAGATTTGTGATAATGAACAATTGTATATAGAATTTTAGTAATCTATTTTTTTGAAGGGTAAAACAATGAATTCAATACAAGTAATTAATTGTATTTTAATTGGTTGATATTGATTAATTGATTGGATTTAGATGATCTAAATTGTGCTTTATAATTAAATGTATGTTGACTCAATTATGATAGGTAGTTAATTGAACTATTATTTGTCTTGGATTGAATATGTGCATGTGGAATCAATTTGTCTTCTTGCAAAACTAATTTTTGTGTATGTGAAAATGAACTATATTCATGAAATTAAACCTTGTGTAAAATGAATTGTGCAATTTATAGGTGTTAGGAACTTGCTTGCATCACTTTGTGGAACTTATGTTTGCAAACCAAGGCAATGTTTATAAACATCTTTGGTAAATTGTTAGGCAAGGATCCTCTCATTTGGTCAAACCCTTGGATTTTGATTTATAATTTTGTAATAAGAATCGAAGATAGAAAATAACTATGCAAAATACCCTAATTTAGTGCTAAGTGTAGATGATGATCTAAGTTTATGATACAATGAATACTATGACATTTGATTGACAATGCTACAAGGAAATTATAGTAGTAGAACAAATTCCTACACTAATCTTGAGAGGAGTGATATAAATAAACTTTTCAAAAGTAATATAACAATTATAAAAATGATACAATATTTTTAAAAACAATTCAACAATCACATAAATGAAACAAAAATACATATGAATTGGTCATAAGCAATAAAATATGACAATGATTTATATGGGGAAAACTCTTTTGGGAGAAAAAATCCATACTCTATAGCCTATGAAATGTATTATCAAATTTGAAACAAGATTACAATACATTTACAATGAAAATCTCACAAGTGTAATTCACCAACATTCAAAAGAGTAATTTTGTTAGTATTTGGACAATATCTATGTACCTATTGTTAGAAGTATTGTCATTGATGTCAAGAAAGGCATCATGGATGTCACAAAGGAATTTGTTGTCCAAGATTGTGAGAAAGATTATTGTCATTCGGATGTCAAAGAGCATAAATGATGCTACCACAATGAAGGAAATAGTTATGGTCAAGGGCCACTAAATCGCTCATTCCAATACATATGGTAGCGTTGGATCTACTTCATAAATCAAACATTAGTTCCATGCTAAAAATGATTGACTATGCTTTTGCAAAGATCAAATGCTCAAAATGACCGACTATACTTTTGCAATATCAAATTATATTCTTATCTCCAAGGGTGGTCGACTATGATTTTTCCAAGTTAATTATTTCTTTTTATCAAAAGGTGGCTGATTTCTCATTTACCAAGCCAAATTCATATATATTTAAATCAATATTACTGCCCAAGATACAAGTTGGTAATGGTGAGTGATCTAATAAGAAAGAGGAGCAGTGATTATATTTACAAGGTAGCACTATAAATTACAACTAAAAGTAAATGATTAAATATGAAAATAAGTGATTTAATTAGTTAACAAATCCAAGTCAAAAGGGCAATGATTATAATCATCTAGAAAATAAGAAATTAAAAGACAACAATACATAATGAAAAGGAGTAGCAATTATAGTATGAGGAGTAGACATATTTAAAGACAACAAATTTCTTATAAATAATGGAGTAATTCCAGGAGCAACTATTCATTATATGTGTTAAGGCATCATTCATATTTGACAAGACAACAATTGGAATTAGTTTACAAAGGTAGTAATCAAGGTTAATCAAAGGTAATTTATTTCAAAAGAGATGCCTCTAGTCAAAGGGATAACTCCTTTGATCAAAAGGCATAAGGAAGATATAAGGGTACAAAGAAGTTTGAGTGAAAGAATGAAAGTAGAAGTGTGAGGTATGTGATAAGATTAGATAAAAAGAGGAGTAAAGAGAAGTGTGTGAGTAGAGAAATAGAAGATATATCAATAATGGAATATATATCAACGATGAAGTGAATCGAATATCAATAAAGGATTAAATATAAAAATCATATTTGCACCTATAGATATGCATATGGAAATATTATGATCATTATAGAGGTATAAATGCAAAATTAAGAGAAGAGTTTATAGAAGGTTTCTGAGAAGAGTTCATGCAGATATAAATAAGAAGTTATATGAATATGTAGACTTAAAGGAAATATTTTAGTAGACTTAAATGGGAGATTTGAGCAAGCTTATATGACAAATCTAAGTATACTTATGTGATATTTTAAGAAGCATAATTTATGAAAAATAAATATTATGAAGTGAATAAAAAATGGAACACATATGAGTGAGTGCAAGATATTTATGAAGGATATGAATGTGGAAAGGATATGCAAGCATATGTGATCACACAAGTACATTTATTTGGTTAATGAGAAGAGGGGAATCATGGAATGAATGAATGAAGGAGATTGAATTTTCCATCATCTATTGAAGAAGAAACACTCATAAGGTGGAATTTTGTTTTGAAGTTGGTGCTTCCTAAAGGAGAGATTGGTGCCTCACTAAGTTGGTGCTTATTAGTGGGCATCGGCGCCTCTAGTAGGTTAATGCCTACAAATTAGGGGGATTGGTGTCTCTATTAGGTTGACACCTACAATTTTTGGGATTGGTGTCTACAAATCATATAAGAGGGGATTGGAGCCTTCTGTAGGTTGGAGCCTACTAAGATTGTAAAAGAGATTTATATAAAAGAAATTAGGGATTTTTTAGTGGTGAATCTTCTCCAATTGGTGAATCATACATATCGGCCAAGTCAAAATTGGCGAATAAATTGCAACCAATGGGGTGGCTAAATCACCTGGATTTTACAAAATTTTGGTCCAATGCATTTCCATTCACCATCAATTTATTTTGAGGCATATGTAATTAATATTTTCACCATAACAAACTACACGTTTCAAATAGATTGATTAATATTTTCGCTTGGAATCTCAGAAGCATGTATTACATCACATACATATTCACTAATACTATTAAAAAAACATTGTGTATCGGGACATGTTTCACCAACATTATTAAATGTTCACTATGCGTGAGGAGCCATTTCACCAATCAAAATTTACAAATAATTTCTTATGAGGAGGACCCATTTCACCAATAACATTAAAAAATAATTACATCTGAGGACACATTTCACCAATTACTATGACACCTTCATGCTAATCATAGGGCCATAATGGCCTTGAAAATTATAATATATGTGTTTTGTTGAGGTTTGATTTGTCCAACATTTAAATGTATCATTGTATAATCACATGGGATTCACAAAATTTTTACTATACCATTTAAAAATCTCACAAAATTTTCCAAATATGGATTGATATAAATACAATCAAAACTCTAATTTATTCTTGCACATTTTTTTCAATTTTGAACTTGTGAGCTTTCGATTCAGAAGTTAGACTTGGAACCTTGATCATAGACAAGTTACAAGCTTACAACTATAGGAATTCCTACATTAACGAATAGCAAGTCAGTGAAAACCTAAAGGTAAGTGATCATTTCTTCATAGTGTTATAATATTTTTATCTCTTTTCCATTTTTGCTTCAATCTTAAAGATGATATTGAGTAGCAAATGGAATCTATATTCTATGGCCTTAAACAAGAAGACATTTCTTTCCAACTTTTATTTGAAGTGAGAGATCAAGATGTCAAGCAACAAGTGCAACAAGGGTAAGACTCCTTAGGGTGGTGAAGGGATTGGGAGGCCATCAAAATACCCAAAAAGTAGAGTTACCATAAAGTCTTACTTTGTAATTGATAATGTTTCTGATCCATTAGATCAAGATGGAGCTACAACGTCAACTCTTGCACCAAATATTAATGATGAAGACATTCACAATCGAAAGACGGGATTGAGTTAATTGAGTTAGATGAGGATGACAATGCCATGAAAGATGTTCCAAGGGATATCTTGGTTAGCCAGAATGAGATAATTGACTTAGATGAAAATGTTGGTGTTGGAGATGATGTTGTTAGCAAGAAAATAAAAGCCAAACAAAAAAAAGGGGCACAATTGGGATATGACAAGGAATGTTTAGATTGATTGTGTGTCAATGTACTCATTCATTGAACCAATGGAGAATGCAAACAAAGACGAACCTACAACAAAATGCACGTGTAATATTTATAGTTGGAAATGTAAAAAAGACAAGAAGTTGTAGCTAAATCTTGACACTAAAGAAAAGCATATCGGTAAAGTTTATGAAAAATAAATCATAGACGGAAAGGAAAAATCAGTAGTAAGATGGAAATCAAAGGAAGAATGTATTCATGTTAAGTATGCCCTAGAATATGATGAGCATATGCAAAGAATGATGAAGCTATCTGCATGTGGAGGTACAATTGAAGCTCAATTTGGAAAGGTAATGGCAGGGGCACAACTAGCAAAAACTGTTCAAATGAGTGTTGTTTTTCATAATTTGTCTAGAGGGTGTCCTAGGACAGACTACCTAGAATATTTTAATTTATTATCTTTTTTGGGTGTTTCTAACTTTCCTAGTGCACATTGGTCAATAAACGCCAGATGGGAATGGGAAAGTTGTCTTGCTCCAGTGGAAAATAAAGATTTATAAGAGAAAATATAAGAGTCAGACTTCATTGCATTATCTTTAGATGAAGTTTTTGTGGTAGATTTAATACTTCTTGGTTATGTGCATGTGTATACTGTACACCAACATGTCCACCAACCTAATCTTCTCCGTGTTCATAAAAGGATAGTTCAACATCACAAAATCTATTTGAACTAGTTAAGAAAACTTTCAATGGAATTAGAGGTATGGGTGACTTGGAAATTGCCAAAAAGTTAGTGTGTGTAGGAGTTGATGGAGCTGCAGTAATGCAAGGTCATAGGAGCGGTTTTTGCATAAAGTTGCAAACTACTTGTTCACCATACATGATTGGCATTCACTACATGGCCCAGATAATGAATTTAGCATTTAGAATTGTAAGCAATTTTCCTACAATATCAAAAGTTGAAAATCTAGTCCGTGAGCTCTACACATAATTCTTTTGAAGTCCCAAATGTTTTCTAGAATTTCAAAATTTTGCAGAGGGAATAACAAGAGGAAACATGCTTCTTAAGGATGTTGATAGCAGATGGATCTCCTTACATAGACCAGTGCAACAAGTTTTTCAGAATATTGTTCCTTGATTGGAGTAATGTACGAACACCGCAACACAATAAACAAAGCACCTGACCTCTTACATAGGTTAAGCGATATAGAGACACTTTTAACTTTAGCTGGTCTTCTCCCCATGTTGGATGAAATGAATAATCTTGTAAAGAATACTCAAGACATGACTATGTATATCTATGAATGTACTAAAATACATAGAATGACATGCATGACCCTCAATAAGCTATATCTAAATCTAATAGATTATCCATTTCAAAGTCCAAATTTTGTAAGTTAACAGTTAATTATAGATTTGAATAATCCTGATTTTTTTTTACAGAACTTTTAATGCAAGCGAGCAGTTATGTGTATTTTTATGTGGATTTGAGATACCAATTCAATATTGTACAATGTTCAAGCGCTCTACCAGAGAAGTACCTGTTACAAAGGAAGCTTTTAACAACATTGCTAAATTTGTAAGTGGTAACTTAAAATGTATTGCAAAATCTCTTTCCACAAAGATTTATGAATGATTCCCTCAAGAAGAAATACTTGAAGCCATATCTATTTTGTATCCTCAATTTTAGATGCCAGGCAACTAAGGGAACCAAGAATATTTTCATTAATAATGATTCTTTTAGTGGCTAATATTTGCCAATTGGCTAATAGTTGAAATTTGGGAATCCAAAATTGGCTAATAGTTCGAGCTATAACATGACTTGATTCGCCACTTTTTTACAAAATTTTATTATATTCTTATTTAAATCACCAAAGAATTTATTTTATTAAAAAATTTAACTCAAAAATTTGCCACAATATTCAATACATGATTAGGTCAAATTCGCTTAAATTTTATAAATTATAGTAGAAATCTATATTAATTCTCCAATAGTATATCATAATTATTAGTTTCTTTAGGACCATATTTCTAACCTTTAGTTTCCACCATTGATTTATAATATAATCAAATGGCCCTTGTTGTATTTTATGAGGTAAAATGTACCCACAATCTCTAACACTCATGGGTCCCACAATTTCGGGTCTCATGAGCATTATAGATTGTGGGTACATTTTACCTCGCAAAGTAAAAAAGGGGTTGTTAGATCAATGATCTAAAATTAATTTTGAGCCACATGAGAATTACAGATTGTGGGTACATTTTACCTTGCAGAATACAATGAGGGCCTTATATTTTAAAACATGGTGGCAAGTAAATATTATAGTCTACCCTTTAAACCTTATCAATAATTTCCACCCTTAGGCCCCTACTTTTCCATGAGAATTATTTTTAGATTGGATGGATTCACCATCATAATTAATGCATTTTCTTATTATTTTTCAAGATTCACCAAAATTTTCTACAAAATTTTAGTGATGTAAAAAAAATCGTCAATAAAATTAAATATTATTTTCGAAAAAGAAAAGATTTGCCAATAGAAATTAATACTTTTCCCCCCAAAGATGAAATAATCTCTAGGATTTTATATTTTTTTTGAGGGGGGTTTCTTAAAGATATCACTAAATTTCATAAAAAAAGTAATTACCTTGGTTGAACAGTTTTCGAAAAGTTCAGAATGTAATAGAAAAAAATAGGAGGAATTATAAATTAAAGTAAGCTTAGAGAACAAGCTAAGCATTTTGTAGTAAGTATGATTGACCAGGTTGAGACCATGGAGAATCCCATGGAAGCGAGATCAATAACAAGGGTTTGGACAACCTTAGGTTAGAGTGAAATATTGCGTGATTCATTATCAAAATATTTCAAACTTGCTGATTTATGTCAAACAATGATATTGGGGTCGGTGGAGGATGAGAGAGTGTTCACTACATTTTGGTTTTTGAAACCAAAGATAAGAAACAATTAGACAATAATTTGGAAAATTTCTTAAGGGTGTTTGCAACTAGGTACAATGTTCAAAGTTTTCCTTTTGAAAGGGCACTCACAATTTGGAATTCCATATGTGAAAGAAGAGGGTTATTCAACACTTAAAATGTTGGTGGCAGTGGCACAAATGACA
>VDFB02124498.1:0-41133 GCA_007258455.2 Sequoia sempervirens | reverse complement strand
TACTATTTTAATATAATTATTTGAAGTTTAATTTGCATTTTATATAAATGGTTTTCCTATCTTATATCAAGAAAATATATAACCGTAGTTACTTATATCTTTAACAAGATCATTTGTATGCAGGGAAACCCAAGATGGTTAATGGGACATTGCTTATGACTTCTAAACTGATAAACCTTTAGAAGCATTTGGCATGTTTAATTTTCTACACGTGTGTTTTTAGATGGGACATTGCTTATGACTTCTAAACTCATAAACCTTTGGAAGCATTTAGAATCTTAGTAATAATGTTTAGGGTGTCCTCAATATAGCTAGCATGGGCACGAAGGCCAACCATGCACACCTAATGATCAACTATATATGTAAATTGTAATGCAATAATGGTTACTGACGTGTAAAGTATGTGTAACCCTCATCCACTAAACCTGCATGACTGCATGCACCTAGAACCAAAGCAAAGCTTACATTGTTAGGATGTGTTCTAGAGTGCTTCATTAATTCAAAGATTTTGAGAGGTTCCTTGCAAAATTCATTTTGTGCACATTCTGAAATCAATCATTTCATTCCATGATATGACATCTCTTTGAGACATTATGTCAAACAATTCAGGTGTTTTGTCTACGATTCCACATCTTGCATATATGTCTACCAGAGCATATCCAACTATAACATCTGAAAAAAATTCCCCTACCATTATTCTTTGGTGCATGTTCATAGCCCATCCCAAAGCTCCCAGTTTGGCACAAGCAGGGAGGACTCTGGCATTTTACTTGTGCAAATTTTATCAAATTATATAATAATCAGATAAGAACCCTTTTCTATTGAATAATTGACTAAAAAATTAAAAATTTGAGATATTTGCATTTGATATACTTATATTCGTGTTTCTTTACAAGTTTCTAAAGGCCTTCTACAAAAGTTTGGACCTAGGACAGGGTTCTTGATACCTCGATCACTGAGGTTTGCAAGTTTCTGAAGCTAAAATGTGCTAATTGAAATCTTACCAAAAGATTTTTTTCCTTTATATCATTTATTATTCAAATATATAGCCAATTTATGTTTGCATGTATTCTGCCATTGTAGGCTAGTTTTACCGACATTGGTGTTAGTGTAGCATATTAAGGACTAGAACCCATTGTGGGGTTCATGACATTCAATTTTGCTATGCAGGTTGGTGTTTTTACTACTCTTTAAGTGTTTTTCTTTTGGTTTTGAATGCTATTTTGTTTGTCACATAATTTTGTACTCTGGTTTTGTTTATTTGAGTTTCATTTATAATATTTTGTTCACTAGGAAGAGTAATGATGTGATCTACATCACTGCTATGCCCTTCCTATTGTGTCCATGTTACCATGGCAGTAGGTCCACAACTAGAAAATTGGTTGCATGCCTTTATCCATAGGAGTTATCAATTACCACCTTATAATATCGAATATCCTTATATTCAATTACATTAGCAATATAAGAAAATAATGGAAATTATCTTTGAACAACTTGGATGAGATTCAACTGTTCCACCTAGTACCTCAGTGACTTGTTTTCAATTTATTTTCTCTTTGGACAATGAATACATCTGACTGAATCCTTTTCTATATTCCTAATTTTGAAATGTTTGTCCTGGGTTGAGACAATAAATCTGAATAAATTGTTGCAGTTCTATCTTATTAATCCTATCATTATATAGTCACCTTAGAGTTTGGATGCACAATTCCATATATATATATATATATATATATATATATATATATATATATATATATATATATATATATATATATATATATATATATGCGTTTCAGACATGTCTATTTTTTGTCTAGCTAGTTTCAAACTTTCAAGTCTGTATAACATTGTATTTCAATATTTTGTAATAGATGGTAAACACTTTTCCTATTCAATCATGGTCCATCGATAGGTGTCACTTCCTCTAATGCCTTTAGCCTTTTATTGTTGCATCGGGAGAACCAGGTTTTATGTTGGCCGAATAGCCTTTTGTTATGCCAATATTTGTGTTGTGAGTTTCTTTCATAGGTCTATCGGTGGAGCTATGAGGGGTGTTCCCTTAATGTAGTAATGTTAGGCTGATAGTGTTACTGATGTGTGAAGTATGTGCAACCCTCATCCACTAAACCTGCATGACTACATGCACCTAGAACCCAAGAAAAGCTTACAATGTTAGGATTGTTAGAGTATGGTGATCACTGAGAGGGGGGGTGAATGAGTGATCAAAATCAACTTGATTTAAAAAATGCAAACTTTCAAGATAATTCAAATATTTTGCTAAATAAAGACAACAATCATCATAGAAAATTTGACACAAAGAAATTTTCCTAAGTGGAAACCCTCTGGGGTATAAAACCACTCGAAATTGGCCTCACTGGCCTTATCTTATCAATTTAACAATTACAGTGCCTCACTGGTAGATTTGTCTCACTAACAATGATGCTATCTCACTGATAGTCTTATAGTGCTATCTCACTGATAGACTTTTGAAGTGTAGATGTATGAAAGAATTGTAAACACAGAGTTGGTCTCTGTTTCAATAATAACATACTCTATTCTATAATGACCTCAGAATTAGAGTCACAAAGTTCCAAGCCTCAAAAACAATATATTGTCCTTTAGAAAGATATAATTTGTACTTTTCAAATCCTCACATCATTCAATCCATTGAATGAGTAATATGAAACATATATATTTTCTTTGCTTTGGAGTAAAGAATTTGTTTGAAAACTATATGAGAAACTGCCACATAAAACTGAACCAACAACTACCTTTTCCGGTTACACAACAACATTTTTTCATGCAAGTATGCAACTATAATCCATTGCAATAAACTTGTCAAAAAGGTATTTAGTATAACCAACAAATAACTGCCATATACCTTATAACATACCAACATCCTTGAAAGATGTATAACCACACACATAAGCCCACAAGATAATTTGATAAACCTATAATCTTCAATAGCAGGCCCGATAAGGGTTGTTTTATTTTTAACAAAATAATCACGAATGATTACAACCCTGACACAAGGGTAAACATTACTTCAACAAATCCAAAATGAGTTTTCAAACAAGTATTTACACACCAAGATTATAGAGGCACACCTTAACAACAACTATTATAACCCAACAAAACAATAGCTTTCAATGAACACTTAACAATCATAAAGTATTAAAGCAGAAACCCAATACATGCAGCCGAAACTCCTAGATAAAACATAAACAATTACTAACAGTGTATCCACATCGATTCACAGAAAAAAAGTATTATGTAAAGCCAGGACAACAAAGAGGACTACACCTGGGCTGACAGAAGAAGTCATCAAAATACCAATTCACCACTGCTTGCTCACTCGGCCAACGCCTTAGACAGGTTCTTCTTTACAACCATGCCATGATTAGGGTAAGTCAAAACATCAAATAAAATGAAACAATTGTCGATGCTTAACCAAGACTTTCAAAGTCTTTTTCAAAAATAGCATAATGATTTTTCATGTCTGCGCATTTTGATGGGAAAGAATTCCCAATAAAGTCAAAATAAAAACAATGATCACCGACAACTCTTTGCCACCCTTTTTGCCTTGTGCTTTGTAGAAAAAACACTTAGTGTGTTAATATGCCACTCTTTGAAAAGAAACTTCTATTCACAAAGATTTCAAGTTCAAGTTTGGAGAACAATATTACTTTGTGAAAAACAATGTAGCATAAATACCCCCTTTTTTTTTTGTTTGAAGTGACCTTTAGAAGAAAACCTTAATCACTGCACTTTATCAAAGGTGCAAATAGAGATGCAAAAAGAACTTTATGATACCAAACTGAGCAAAGGCCAGACTAGTTATGTTACCACAAAATTATGCCAAATATAGATGAAGATGCTACAAAATGAATCAACATGGATATATAAACTCATGCAAAACTGAAAGAAATCACCATGTGCACAACCTATTACCTCAACCTAAGTGTATTGACATTAATGCCAAATGATACTGAGGGACAACAAGGATGTGTTCCAGAGTGCTTCATTAATTCAAATATTTTGAGAGGTTCCTTGCAAAATCCATTTTGTGCACATTCTCCAATCAATCATTTCGTTCCATGAGATGACATCTCTTTGAGGCATTATGTCAAACAATTCAGGTGTTTTGTCTATGATTCCACATCTTGCATATATGTCTACCAGAGCATATCCAACTATAACATCTAGGTATCTTTTTAATTCCTCTACATTTCATCAATCTCTTTACTATTTGAACCTTGTACAAATGTTTTAGAGAAGAACATAAGTTGCAACATTTTTAGGATCCAACTAAAAAAGCAGTGTTGCTGGAAATACTCAGCCTATATTCACTATTAGCCTAACATTACTACATTGGGGGAACTCCCCTCATAGCTCCACTGATAGACTAATGAAAGCATATCAACAACACTATAACATATCAACGGAAGATAACACGATGTCCCACTGATGGGATGGTAACATGCTTAACCATGATAGCAATATAATAATCAAGTTAGTTAATTGGTCAGCTAGGTTTGTTGATTAATGTTTTTTGACTTGGTACAAATAAAAGCTAGACTTGGTAGCTAATTTTTTGCCACTCAAAAATTCATGAAAATGAGGTGTTGCCCCTAGACCCCCGTGAGGGGCGCTACCCCTTGACTCCATTGGGGGTGTTTCCCCTAGACCCCCATGAGGGGTGCTACCCCTCGACCCCGCTGGGGGCATTGCCCCCAAACCCACACAAGGGGCATTGTCCCTCAACCCCGTTAGGGGCATTGCCCCTAAACCCCCACAAGGGGCACTGCCCCTCGACCCCATTGGGGGAATTTCCCTCAAACTCCCATTGAATTCATTTGATTTTCTAGCTACTCTCCAAGTCCAAGTTTGTCTACAAGTCTTCATTTTTACAAAAAACAATTTGCTATTTTCATTTTGTTTCATAATATCAATATCAACGCATTCCACATGAGGATGCCATTTTGTACCCAATTTGCTTTCAAATCAATCAAATACAACTAGACTCAGCTTGTTTCTTTTATGTACTCATTTATTGACTGATTGGATGCATCTTATCATTGAATTTTGTAAAAAAAATGCGTTTTTAGTGAAATTTAAGCAATTTTTTAAGTTGCTGAGGTTTTTGCCGAGTTTTTTTCGAACCAAGTTTTTTAGGCTTGTCGAGTACTTGCAATTTGTGAGTTTTCCAACTATATGTTAATGAGAAAACAAAGTCAGAAGAAAGCTGAGAGAGGAGAAGACTTGATTTTTGAGGTCCCAATCTAGTTCAGCAAAAGAAAACACCAAGGCAACACTAAAGGCCATGTCGTTGAAGCCTCTAATCTTGTGTTGTAAAACTCATAGTAGGTAAGAGACTTGCTAGAACTATTTGCTTAGGTCTGCTTGAGATGTTTCCTAGGCCTACAAGTTATGTGTTTCTGTTTTCCGTAGGCCAAGCATTTTCTCGAGTTTTAAACTTATGTTTAACAAACCAAATGCAATTGCTAACTTTAATTTCACTATGGTGGTAGATAAATGATTCTTTTTTCTTCTATTCCACAACATTAAGTAGATATAAGAGAATATTCTCCTAGTGAAAATTGTGATAATAAATCGAGGAATGAATTAGAACCAGCATTTGTGATAGATGTGTTGGAAGAGACAGGGGTGAGTTTCCATGGTTTCCTTTGTGCTTATATGTTGTCTTTAAATTGAAAATTGATGTTTGCTAGTGCTATGTCTGCCATATGTGTCTTTCAGTCAATTTGCAATGTGCACTTGCTCAAGTACATGCATATGCTGCCATAAATTGGATTTGACAGTGCTTTTATGCTACTGCAAATGTGTGGCTCTTCAGATCCACAAAATCAATGGTCTAACAATGAAGTGTGTTGATTCAAAAATATTTATATGACTGATTTCTACTTTTACTTGTTGTAGGCAAGAACTCTGCTTGCAATTAATTGATCACATAATTTGTAATGTTAGTAGTAGCATAGATTCAAAGTAAACAAGTAAAATAATATACCAAACATTGAATGATATAATAAACCTAAGAATTTATCTTGGAGAAACCCAATGTAAGAAGGTCTAGAAAAGTCAATCTATGCCTATTCATCTCCACTATCATCATTCAAGATTTAGAGGCCATTTGTTTGAATTATGTCTTCAAGAACACTGTGGGCTTTCTTTAGTACCTCTAAATACTTTATATGCTTGCCTTGCTTTCAGAACTTGAATAAGAAACGTGCTGCATCACTGCACTTAGATGTGCAACCTTCCTACCTCTCTTTGAAGGATCACTAATGCTAGAATGAGTTACTATTTAGATGCTCATATATGATGGTAACCCAAAGCGGTTTATTTATACAATCATGTGAGCCACTGAACAGTACAGAGGATTCTAAATACACGTCTTATGAAATTACAAAAGAGGAAATGCTTTATATGAGTTTGTATTTTTGCCAAAAAAATGGCATGAGAGAAATATGTATAAGAAATTAGGCATGTTTGGCATGTGATGAATGCCTATGAAACGTGGCAAATTTGGCTTGAGCCAACTTCGTACATATACTCTATATTTCCCTACTATGGGCACTAGGATGTGTGCTTCCTCCTTCAGCATATTTTGTACCTGTTCTTCCTCTGACTGGCTTCTATATTCTTTGTTTTTCCATATCTGTATCATGCAATGAGTGTAAATTTTTTTCAAAGCACTTCATTAGTGATAGAAGCTGTTAAGGAAAGTTGATTATCTTAAAAGAGTCACGATAATATTTTCAGGATCAATTTCAGATCACAATGTGCATAAAATCAAAACCATAGTGTTGAGTTTTGGACTTTGTATAGACTTTGCAAACCGTTTTTTTCTTCAGACTCAGATTTTCCATTAAAACTTGGTAAATTGAAAAAACATTGAAGAGTAGTGAATTTCGAAGGAACTAATTATATTGCATCTCATATCAAAATATCTTCTAAAACTCATTGATCAGATATACCATACATGTATAGACATTGAAACAAGTAAAACATGCCACAAATTTCATTCTTGAAATCTAATATAAAAGAAAAAATGTCCTAACATTTTATATCCTTCAAATTGTTTTTTGGTACACAAAACAATGGATTTATAAATCAATGTACATAGTACTAGAAAAAAAAACATAGAAACATCAAACAAAGGTTGAGAGTTGCCAAAACTCTTAACATTAACTCCAAGTCATTGGAGCTTGTGCCTCTTTAAGCATGCCAAAGAAGCAGTTGCAGCCATTTCATCTACAAATGAAGTAGCATCATCTTCTTGGACAACTTCTTTGTCTCTAGCTGCACAGGCTTGAACCTCATCCTCCCCCACTGTCACCAACTCTACCTCATGATTAACTTGATCAACTCATGCATGGTCCTTTGAAAAAATAGGGTCATCCTTGGTGATCTATGAAGATGTAGAATCATACTCCTTCAACTCTATAGGGCTAATTTTTTTTGTGTTTCAAATTCTCTTGTGGTGGAGGTGCAAGTTGTAACACATAAATACAAGGTTATTTAACTTTTGCATTGACATCTTGTTGTTGGAGTCTATGCACACAAATATATTCCAACAACACTTAGAACTTGAAGTGTTGCATGTTTGGCTCAAAACTTAGATGGCAATTCCTTGAAGATCATGCACTTTCATGCCAAAATTATACCACTATGCATTTGTAAGAAAATTAAAATGTTTAAGAATAAGCTTTACAAATACTACAAATTCAAAATTGGATAATAAAGAAGGAAAATCATTGAATTTTAAATCAAAATTTCAAATTTCAATTAATTGAATTTTTAGATGGGGCAATAGTTGTTCTTGCTATCTTTGCATATGTCTCAAGAAAAGAGATCTCTCAGAGCTCCTTTGTAGATCTCAATTTCAAATATGAACTTCAACCCAATTTTAGAACTTGGCTTCATAGCCTCTATGATTGTGTAGAGGCCTCTCATAGCCTTCTCGTTAGCCTTGAAGCTATCAAGAAACTAGAAGGTTGGGTTGAGGAAGTATGAACAAGCATGAAGTGGCCTATGGATTTGTTTTATCAATTGCTAGTCAATGATATCTGGATAAGCATATACTTGGCCTCCACACCACCATAAAATTGTCTATGTGCTCCTTTGCTTGGCTCATTCCCTTGTAGATGTAACCCGTTGCTGGCTTTTCTCCATCAACAATATTAAGGAGAGAAACCAACAGCTCAGTCACCTATTAAATGTCAAGATTGAATGAACTTCAGTTCACCTTCTCTATCAAAATTGGGCCTCAAAGATCATCAATAGGAGGAGCTTTGAACTCTTGACCGGCTACAACAATTACATTATCATTGCATGCCAAGAAGGGGACCTAAACCAATAAAAAACTGTCAAAATTTGAAAAACTTAAAGCCTCAACAAAACTTGAAAAGTAATAATAAAAAAATTATAATAAAAATGAGACAAAATTAAAATGTTACCTTGCTGCATTGAAGGGAATGCCACAAAAATACTAGAAATTCCCAATTGCATTCTATGCTACTTTATGGCTGTCTTTCTTCAAATTAATGCTTTCTAAAAATGGTTGGTAACTAGGAGTAGTGCGCAACACAACTCAACTCTCCAAATTGCTAGTTTTATGCCCAATGCTACTAGAACCCAATTCACTTCCACTTATGGGCATTGGAGTAGTGGAAGGCACAACAAATTTGTTGGTTTTGTCTTAATCTTTGTTCCTTATTTTATATGAATGTTTTCAATTGCGTTGTCACTTCTCTCAAAACGTTAGGCTCAACACTTGGGTATAACGAAACATCATGTTTAGGTATGTAGGCAAGGTGGTATTTGATAATTTGAGGCAATGAATGGCTCCATCTAGAAACTCCACACCATAATATTTGCAAAACACTTGCCCTTTCTCTGGCCTTGGCCTACCATGCTTTCAAGTAGAGTCTTTCTTTTGTGTATCATACATTTAAAAACTGAAAAACCTACATCATGGAGAGAAAATCGTAATGGTTACTACAAACATGCAAGCAACGAAGCTAAAAAATGAAATAAAAACTTTTAAAAATGAATAAGAAAGATAAAAATCAGCATAAAATAGAAATACTATTTATTTTAGACTTTTCAATTTTACAATGTATAAATGTTAATTTTGCTTGTTATGAAGAAGCATCTCCTAAAAATAGCTTATAGATAGTGTGGACACCACTTTGTATTTTATTACAGTGTCATTTACTTCTTAAAATGTATTTTCATTTCCTTGCATCTTTCTTTTAAATACTGCCCTAGGATGATATTGTTCAACGCTGTTATTGGGATTTTTGCTATTGGTCTGATCTAAGATGAGAATCAAATGCAGTTCCATCAGATGTCACTCTTCAATCCATTTTGGAAAGTTATGACAAGAGCCGTTGAGCTCGCTATTTGAGTGAGCTTGTGCAGTATGCTACAGAATTGTGTCCCAATGCTATGGAGGAAGCAAGGTAAGAGTGTTTGTTGCTGGTCTTAGTAGCTTTCTTAAAGATCTAATTTCCTTTTCTAGACTTGCATTTTGCAACTTCAGCACAAGATCTATGCCATGGGTTGCTAAAGGAGTTCAAAATATGATAGAATTTTTACTATTTTATAACTTATCATAGAAAGTTTTTTAGTAGTTGCTTAGGTAGTAACATCTTCTATGATTATTTGGAGAACATTTTGTAAGCCCTCCTCTAATAGAACCTCCTCCAATAAATCACATGTCAAATCTACAGTTTTATCTTTTCTGAGCTATCAACAGATTGCCAAAAGATAGCATTATATGTGGAAGCAATAAGAACTTTGAGCAGCTCCTTTTTGCCTAATTTGGCTTTGCTCCTCAATAAATTTGCTTACATCAGCTACAGATTTATTTAGCATCACCCTCTGATATTGTTAATTATTGGGGCTTGAACCTTAGTCCACAAATTGCAAAGGAGTTGACCTTTGTTGGTACATATTGAGACCTTGCAACATTGGATGACAGGTTTGAGTGGAACCAAAAATTGTTGATCGCTAATCTTAGTCATGTTGGGCCCATTGTGAACTGGCGCTTTAAGTAAGAGGGTAGCATTGAGAGTAGAATAAACAAAAAATATGAATGTGAACTGGGTGCAGAAAATCCTTAGTGTAAATAAATGTTGAATTTATTTATAGGCAAATGAAGCAGAGGAAGTTTTAATATAGTGAAATGCATGTGAAATCCAGGTAAAGATGGTCATTTTGATTGATGAGATTAATTCCTTGTCTGATAATTTCCATGGTGAGTGTTGGTAAGAAAATTCTTTTGACTCTTGCTCATCTGTGCAAATGAGAGAAAGCTGTGCCAAACATGAATATGTCATAGCAGAATTTCAGTGCCCTAGGGTCTCCTGTACTCCTGCCCTGCATAAGGAATAGGTAAATGGAAAATTTATTGTTTTTCTTTTAGTGGGGGCAGTAGTGTGAATTTTCTATCTTAGTCTTGACGCAAACTTCACAAGTCACAGTGTGAATCTTATGAGTATGACTGATTGGAGGCCAAAATTGTCTTTTTGTATGACTTGCCAAGGTGAGTATGAAGGTTTTGGAAAAGTGACAAATTTGTAAACCATCCGCTTGATGTGGCCTTTATGCACAATATTCTCTAAAGTTTGATATTGCATTCATCCCCTACATTTAGTAGGGTGATCGATTTGGTTGCTACACAATTACCAATATAGCTTTATATTTTTGGTTTGTCTAGTCACAAGCTTGTGTCAATTCCAATTTTTTTGCTTTAGATTTTATTTTTCTTATCCATTTTGAACCCAATAATTTTAATTATAAGTTGGCAAGATCAAGCCTAAAATATGTGAGCCACTTATATGCAAGGCTTATATTTTCTAGCATCACTTGAAGAGTGAACAATAGTCAATTTACTCCCATACATGAGGTTTTATTGGTCTGTTTACTCAGTTATCCTCTAAATTATGTATTCAATTTTGCACCTACTTTAGCGTATTGGAAGTCAGACAGGCTCTTTTTTTGTGTGCACAAAGAGAAGGCATGCCCTACCTATTGACTTGTTTGTTTAGAAGATGCAAAATTAACATTACTTAAGGTTGCTAATCCAAATCTTTGATTATTCCATATGCATATTTGTGCAATGCACTTGAGTACATGTATTAAAGTTAACACTTTCAAATAATATTTATGAGAATGTTATGCTCTCTTTAGATGTAACTATTTCAATTTGAATAGGGATGTAAAGTCTCAAGAATGATGAAATTCAAGGTAGGTGTTGGAGGATTAGAAACTATGAGGAGTTGTGTTGCAAATTCTGCTTTAGACATTGGGGTGTAGTAAAAGCATAAATTGTTGAACTGTCATATTTGTAAAATTCTTTCTCATCTATTTTGATCTTATTTAAGTTATTAAAAATGTCCAGCCTGTGAAAAGGAAAAGGGAGGGAGAGGATAGACAAAGACACAAGAAGAAATGCTCCTAGAAGCTGCACAAACAGGTGAGAATCTTCTTTTTCTTTCTTTTCTTTAACAACTGTATGGAAATTTTGCTGATTAGGACCATGCAGTCTATAATGTGGGACACTGTTCTAGGCATGGTAGAGGGCGCTATATGTAGCTGGATTCTTAAATGTATTTTCATTTTTCAAATTAGAGTTATATTATGACATGGATTTAGAAACCCTTTTAAAGGTTCTATATATAAAACGTTGTGTTTTTTTCTTGGGAATCAACATAAAATACAAAATGTAAAATAGTTCATCAAAAAGAATGAGCATCATGGTATGACCTTTTCTTTTGAGAAAAAGGGAAGCTTTTATTTATTCATAGAAAATAGTTAAAAAAAAGTACAAAAGATGATTGATAGTAGAGTCAAAAAGCTGGACCAAGGGGAGTTTAGCAAAGACAGTGGAGTGCTTAGAGGCCATCAAGGGTGTCATCTCCTTGGGTTCAAAGATGTCTTGTACAAGCTGAACGGGTACATAAATGTATGCCTTCCTTTGCCTTTCTATTGGTAAGAGAATTTAATTTTGTAGGAATAAGCTGCCACCCAACCTGGTCAAAATATTGAAGAAGCTTTGAAATCTAATTAAACAAAAGACAAAGTTGGATAGATCTAACCACCTGTTTACCTGAGAGGCATTTGATTAATAATTTAGAATCCCCACAATGGTAAAATTCTTGAACTTCTCTCTGGCTGCAAGAAAAAGACTACATTTTTAGCACATGAATTCAACAACAATGTTGGAAGCCTGTTTGAGATTTATGCTGAAGTTAATATCTTAAGTTGGTGTTCAAACCGCAACACACTGCAACAACAGTAATGTTGTTATTGGCTTTCAAGGCACTGCAAATAAAGAGAGCACATTGTTTCAAGATTGCCACTGATATCAATTATTACATTATTCACATTGGTTGATAATATAATCGTAGGTCCCTCTAAGTCCCTGTGTACCTACATTCTAGGGACACCCTTCTCTTGGAAATGTGGGGATTTTTGGGGAGGGGGAGTGCATCCCTGTGGAAAGCTAGTTGCAAAGGCTCTTGCAATTCAACCACCCTCTCCAAGTGAGTGAAAAAGAATGCACATTTAGTTTCAATAGGTCTAATGAATTAAGGACCAAACTATTGCATGTGATTGTGGTCCATTGGCTACAAATGTTTGGTCCACTCAATTTTGTCAATGTCCTTGAGTGCATTGTACATGGCCTGCACACAAGGTATTAAATAGGTATATGCTTGTATTGTTGCACATATTCCACATTTATCACAATCTTTACCACATTGTTAGTGTTAACCTCCTCAATGACATCTTAGAGGATTGAAACTAGAACTTCACATCCTTGTAGTTTCCCAAACAATAAATTTCTCTAAGGAGCTAAGACCTCTCCTTACATGTGACCATGATATTCATGAATAGAAGGTGTTGAATGCCCATCTAGCCATCCATGCTAATGCTACATATATGGGAGACCCATGTAGCCTGTATTTCCTCCTTCGATATGCTAATCTTGAAATATTTCTTATCAAGGATAGTAGTACATGTTATATTGTCTTGGGCTTCTATCTGAAGTCTTAATCTAATAGAAGAACAGGGAGGCTCTTTAAGGAATTACCTGAGATTGATTAGGCCCTTCTTTGAGTGTTAGGTACTTTAAAGGACATCTTGATGTAATTATAGGGAATAATTCTGCCATTATGTATGATCTCAACAAACATCTTAATTTCTCCAGAGAACCAATACTTTGTAGAACAACCTCTAGTCATAGCTAAAATTTTCTTTTTAGATACAAGATGTCACTTGATAGATCTAAAGGCTTGCAAACAAGGTTCTGACCAAAAGAAAATGTCACACCCTACTACAAATGTTTAATTGACTAGTGAACAATCATTTTGATTTGAGACCTACCTATATACATGAATGATTCAGTATTTAACAAATATCATTAAAATTATTTGAGTAAGATTTCTATTTTGGAGCAACAACATTTTGACTTCACTTGAAGTTTGATAATGCCAGCCTATTGTTTGTCATGTATTTAATAATTTTCTTTACATTAAACAAAAAGGATGTGATTTTTTATGAATAGAATTAAGAACATCATATATTTGAAAAATAAGTATCTTCTGTTTGGTTTTCTTTGGAGCACTAAAAGGAACTTAATGCTTTTACAGAGATCATGAACATATGACATTTGGAAAAAATGTTAGCACGGGAGCAAGAAATTAAGAAAAAATCCATTACTAACAAATCTGTATATTCAGGTCCAATAATAAGCTTCTATTTAAGGGATGGTAAATATCTTTCAAAGATGAACCAACAATTTATTACATGCTTAATACAATAGTTATTGTTTTAAAGTCAAGGATTGTTTGTTGGACATGCTATCACAAAGCATAGTATTTTTTTGCTATATATCTTAAGTTTAAAATTTTGAAATAGCATTATAGCAAATAAATCTCCACGTAGGATCATCATGCATTGATTTAGTTTCTCCTTTTATTTATTGCACTTAAAATATAAGTTGTTGGTTTCCTTTAACTAAGTTGCTAACTTCAGGGAAGAACACTTTGGAGTTTACTAGTGTGTCAAATTTCCATCAGAAATCTTTTCAAAATCTGCCCCCTATAAGATGATCATCCCAACTTGGTTTAAGCATTATCAAACATTTGAATTCTTCTTAGATGCCTCCAAATAATAATGTTGTTTGACTTTAATATATCAATACAAAGTAAAGAACATGATATAAATACACACAATTTACTTGATTATCATTATATTTATGGTTGCAAATCCCTTGTTCAGGTAGTGCACACATCTAAAAATGTCGAGTTTAATTCTTATAACATATTTTTTAGGTTGAAGGTAACATGGTACTATATTCACAAAAAAACTACTTAATATCTAAACCATCAAACGAATGGGAGTAATCATGACCAAGTGAAATTACCAGGAAAAAAATTATACATTTCTATTTAGAATTTTATTTCTTAGCATTTCCTTGTAGATTTGTCTTCCCTTAGATAAATAAATTTTACACATTTGTGTGAAGTATGTGCAGCCCTCATCCACTAAACCTGCATGACTGCATGCACCTAGAACCCAAGAAAAGCTTACATTGTTAGGATGTGTTCCAGAATGCTTCATTAATTCAAATATTTTGAGAGGTTCCTTGCAAAATCCATTTTGTGCACATTTTGCAATCAATCATTTCATTCCATGAGATGACATCTGTTTGAGGAATTCTGTCAAACAATTCAGGTGTTTTGTCTATGATTCCACATCTTGCATATATGTCTACTAGAGCATATCCAACTATAACATTTGATGAAAATTCCCCCACCATTATACTTTGGTGCATGTTCATAGCCTATCCCAAAGCTCCCATTTTGGCACACGTAGGGAGGACTCTAGCAAAACAATTGGTTTTATACCTACCAATTGTATTCGTTTGAAAGTTTCGAAAGCCTTTTCAATAAACAAAACCTACAATCATTGCATTCCATGAGATGACATCTCTTTGAGGCATTCTGTCAAAAAGTTCACGTGCCTTGCCTGTGCTTTCACATTTTGCATGCATATCTACCAGAGCATTTCCAACCATAATATTTGGTAGAAATCCACCTTATGCTATGCTTTGATGGATGTACATACCCTATCCAAATCTCCCATTTTATTACAGGAAGGGAGTATGCTGTCAAAGGTTGTGGAATCTGGCTTTACACCCGCCAATTGCATTTGCTTGAAAGTTTCTAAAGCCTTTTCAACAAATCCATTTTGTGCATATCCTGCAATATTACAATCCGTAGACCACATTTCTTATAGGGATACTGTCATGCATTGTCTATGCATTGAAGTATATTCATATCTTGTTTCAAAGCTCCCATTTTGGCACAGGTAGAGAGGATGTTGGCAAAGGTTGTGGAATTTGGCTTTACACCTGCGAATTGTATTCGCTTGAAAGTTTTTAAAGCCTTTCCACCAAATTCATTTTGTGCATATCTATTGTAGATGACCTTAAGCTATATGACAAAGGTGTATATACAATTTGAGATCAATTGATAAGCTAAGACATGCAATGTTGATTTGATTTAGATTTTACTTAAGATATAATTTCATTGTGTTGTTGAATTTCATAGTTCAATAATTGGGATTTTTAATGATCTTGTATACCGAAAGTGTATGTGATAGAAAGAAATTGGGTAGTCATGTTGATTACTTTGAGAATTTTAATGATCTTGAGTTCATAAGTACATAGTGATAAGTTTTGAAAAATAATATTATTTCTTGTTGCATTTATCACAAAAACAAAGGCCTCTTTTGATTGTAGCAGAGGATGTAGAGTGAAACAATGGCTACTTTGATCTTTAAAATTGATGATTTTTTTACTAAATTGATAATGTTTGAAGTTTCTTTTTCATGTTGAGTCTAATTAATAAGTTTAATGTTGTGTTGCAACTTGCAGGTGAGTATGTTGATATGATAAAGGCTAGCATTGCCGATCCTCTAAAAGTTATCAGAATTGTATTAGTTGATGTAGAAAGGTAAAACTATTTATCTTTATTATAATTAGTGAAACTTGCAACTACAATATCTAATAAAAATCTACTTCCAAATATGCTTTTTATGGATGTTCATATCCTCATCCAAAGGTCCAATTCACACACATGCAAGAAGGAAACTTTCAAGCATATCAATTACAAATTTACAATCAATAATCAAGCTATCGATCAGTTGTTCAAGAATAAGGCAGTTGTATATCACTAATTGAATATTGTCTATTTGTTTGTTGTCTTGCATGAATTCATTATTTTTAAAAATTGTAAGAGATAACTAGGAAACATTATATCTAGCACCTAAGTTGAGGGTGCCATAGTTGGAAAAGGAAAATAAAATGTTTGAATTTTATCCTTTGTATTATTTGACTTTTTCGAGTTTTTGATGTGCAAATTTCAAAACCTTATTTTTAGGTTGTAACTCCAAATTGGAGAAGTGAAAGGTGAATACCAATGAGGAAGAGTTTGGAGGAGCCAAAACCAATAGTGGCAGGAAAGTTGTGGATTTGCAAGGGGATTAAATGGATCGAGCCCCTATAGGAGGTCGATGCCCTTCCAAAAGGACTACAATTAAGGAAGGGGAAAATAGTATAAGTATATGAAAATAGGAGTATTCTATTTATATAGTGTCTGTAAGTTGTATAGTGCCATTGAGACATTGAATGTAACCAATGATATTTTGATTTTCCAATGAGGCTTAATGAAGTAAATTTTTAGAGTGGTTTTTCCTCCACTCATAAATACTGTGTTGTGGCTCCTCTTGATTTGTAATATGTTTTTGTTTTTGTCTAATCAATCGTATTTGTTCAAGCATTTTAGTCTTCATTTCATGGTGCTTCTTCAACATTTTCAAATATCTATGATATTTGAAGTTTATATGCATAAATTTGTGAGGATTAATTAAGTTAGATTTGATTTGCAATGACTAAATATATGACTAAAGTAATGACTAAATTATTCACTAAACACATGACTAAATACATGACTAAATATATGACTAAACTAATGACTAAATACATGACTAAATATATGACTAAACTAATGACTAAATTAATGACTACATATATAATTAAAGTAATGACTAAATTGATGACTAAATATATGACTAAAGTAATGACTAAATTAACGACTAAATATATGAATAAATTAATGACTAAATATATGACTAAAGTAATGAATACATATATGACTAAATAAATGACTAAATTAACGACTAAATCAATGACTACATCAATGACTAAATATATGACTAAATAAATCACTACCATGACTAAATAAATGACTAAATCAATGACCAAATCAATGACCAAATCAATGACTAAATAAATGACTAAAATAGTTTAGTCATAAATTTGGTGGTGTTATAAATGGCTACAAATAAACCACTAATAGTCACGAGACGAAAATTAGTCATTTATATGCAATTTTTAGTAGTTTATTTAGTTATATATTGTTGTTTGTGTACTAGTGAAATGGCTCCAATAGATGTGGATCTTGACTCTTGATCTTGATATGTTATAATGTCTTTGAATGCTTGCTTGAATCATGGAACCTACATCACAAATGTTAGCTCAAAAACACACATGATGCATGAAGACTTTGATGTGATTCTTGAATCTTGAATTGATGCCTCAAAATGCTTGATAATTAGCTCTTGAATGATCTTGAATGCTCTCTTGATGATAAATTTTCTATTTTTCTAGAATACTTGAATTTCTAGGAGAAAATATGTGAAGTAACCTTATATTTATACTTGTTTATGTTAAATTTCTTGAAATTACAACACTACAAGTCGATATCAGATCTAGGAGAATAAAATCTTGCCAATAATTGAATTCAAAATAGGTCCAAGATAAAGTGGGACTCATACACCAGTTAGGGCGTATGAGTTCCAATAACCTAAGCTTAGGACATAAATTTTAAGTTCAATGCAATATTCAGGATTAGGCCCCAAAACCTCATTGGGAACCATACACCCAAGGTGGCATATGAGTCTCAGATCACTAGATCTGGAACACACAACCCAAAAACATGAATTATGATTGGTCATTTGTTAAGTGTCAAGATTATCCTTAGAGAAATACATTAAATAAGGCTTGTGGCTGCAACATAGGACCAAATAAGGCATAAAGAAGCCCAATTTTAGCAGGGAGGGCCAAAACAAGTGTGAATATGTAAAAGGATATATTTTTCTATGCTAAATTTAGCCCCCACTTTAGTTAGAGGAAGAAATCGGTTCAAACTCACACTAAAGTAGACAAAATCACATCAAGAGTGGTCCAAGTATACCAATACTAGTTAGATAGGATGACAATGATCAAAAGGGTTACACAAGCCCCTAGGATCAAGATCCTATGAAAAACCAACATAGGCACAAAATAACACACATGTGAATGATGTATGAAGCAACAACAAGATATAACCATACACTACCAAAGACATGAAGAGAAAAGGAAAAATAAAAGAAAGGTGGCTCAAGCCTCAACTATTTGTCCAACACGATGTGGATTAGATCTAAGTTGTTTGTCCAAAATGTTTACAAGTGGAATGTGGTGTCCGCTGTGCAAACCAAACACATGCTCATAAGGGCTAGAGGAACCTTAGGCCATCCACTAGGTGAGCTCCCACATAGGTGAGACACATACGCACGTGGCTGGTATGCACTCACACACACAAGCAAGTGGCTATGGGAAAGTCACACCTAAGTTTGGATCCCATACGCTAACCATACCAAAGCTATACCTCCTAATAAATTTGATAAGGAACCACAAAACACGAACAATAGGATCCATGAGGCAAGCAAAACTTTGTATGCTAACACCCATGAACAAACAAGATGGCACCACAGGTAAGAAAAGTGTATTCTACAAGGTGGCCATTTAACAATTATTGTCAATGCAAAAGTAGTATAAGGTACGTTCAAAGGATTTTTGCTTAGTTCATGTAAGGTCTTAACCTAGGGAACACTGTGCCTAATGTCTCCAAGAGAGGGCCAATCGAAGAATAGAAGATTCACAACTTAGGGAATGGAGTGTGGAGAATCAAGCCATAAGAGGAATATAATATGCTAAGGGAGATCACACTCTTGAGGGACATCACACCAAATGTCACCACAAAGAGAAAGATGCATCACATGAAGTAAGAATACCACACCATGAAACATGAGTTGTAATTGGAGCACAAAATAATAATTCCAATGTATGCCCCCACTTTAAGGAAATTACTAAACACCATGTTGTGAGAAACTACTTTAAAGTAGAAAATGATAAATGGTAACAATAAAGAGAATATGAGAGCTTATTTGGAAAGGCCTATGCCAACTCATATTTTTCCAAATGAAGCTACATCATGAAAAGGGGTTTCCCCCAAAATGAAACCCCAAAATCACATAAGGGATCCATGGATTTGGGGTCAGTATTCCTTTGATACAATGTTATTATAGAGCTTAGAAACATCATCATTCCCCAAATACTCATGGAACTAGAAGAATGATACAAAGAGTGAAAAATAAAGAAAAACATTTGGATCAACAAGGAAGAGACCTAAATGTCTCGACACCTTGTGTCATCCCAAAAAGGAAAACATAAGAAAAAGAAAAGATAAAAGATAATATTTTGGGTCAACATGGAAGAAACCTAAATGTCTCAATGCCTTGCATCATCCCCAAAAGGAAAACACAAGACACGCGAAAAAGATAAAATGCTTACGATATATAGAAGAATGTAGGTACAAATAGAGGAATGTCACAAATTAGAGAGATACATCAAATAGAATGGTATGTGAGATCATATTACGTACATGCAATCACACACATAACATGAAAAAAGAAAACAAAGACAAGACTATTAAGGCACAGGTGAGTCAACCTATAGCAGGTCGTCTACATCCCAATCTTGTTTGAATCATATACAAAAGGTGGACAACTAGCCAAAGGGACAATGTGGAGTGTAGTACTAGGGTCATAATCACTTGTTCAACACTCTTCTTAGGGAAATTGTCATTTAAGCTCATGGAAGAGGAAAACAATGAATTCAGTTCATTATGCACTTCTTCATCAATTTTAGCAATCTCATCATCATCGTCCAAGTTAATCACAATGGGAGGTCAAATGATAATGTCTAAAGAGGGTGCAAACTTCCCGGTTGTGGTTGTGATATAGGATATTTTTGTTGTGGTTAAGAGGGAGACTCCTTGTGTATTGCTTCACTTAATTTTTGATGTTGATTTTCTTTATTGTTTCCTTCATTTAACCTTCAGGCAATAACACGATGTCTATGCCTACACTCTCTAGCATTTCTATTTTTTTGGTACAATTTTCAAGTTGTGTTTATGTAGGAGCAGGTTTATCAACCATATGTTGCTTTTCTTCTCTAAGGGAAGGAATGGAAAGAACCATAGGAGGATATTCAACCACTTCCTCTTTAGCTTTGTAAACTTGTTTTATCTTAGGAGGTGTGACAAAATTGTTTTGGTTGTCTCTTGGTCATTTGTAGGAGATAGGTAAAGGATCTGTCCTAGGTTGGTCTTGGTTGCTTGGAAGGGGTGTTGGTTCAATCATGGCTTCATCAAGGATAAGAGGCTCAGTCATGGGTTGAGGCATGTTTTAAAGGGATAGTTATGCTATGCATTTCACCTTAAATTTTTGATAGGATTTGAAAAAGGAGTCTTCACGAGGTTTAATAGGTTCAATAGGATCATGCCAAAAGAAATCCAATGAGAAATTCCCACAAGAAGACACATGATTAAAGAAATTATGGTGCACAGTAAAGATCTCATTGTCAAAGGGAAACTTCAAGCATTTATGCACAACTGATGGGAAAACTTCCATGGAGCGTAGCCATGGATAAAAAATCTTCACATGGAATTGATACGACATCAGGATGATGGAAAATGAGACATCTAATTATTTCGGTAAAACTTTTAAAGGAAGGGTGATCAAACCCATCGTAGGGCAAGCAAAACCATTATGCATTTTTATCCATGCTTTCAGTTTATCATATGTATCTTAATAAAGTTCAAGCATAAGTAATAATTCTTCAGTGATCACATTCTCTCCATAGACTGGATCAATTAATATCCCATTGGTGGGCTTATTATTGATTTGACTGGCTTTGTAAAGAGGACCATTGAGTGTATTTTTTATTATATCTTTAGATGAGAAAGTAATGTCAAGAGGCATTTTAGTTCGGTCCTTACGAGGTTGAATTTTGATCAATCCAACAATATTATCTATAAGACTTTGTTCATCAGTATCCATGTTGTCATCATTAGTGTCGACATTCATCACATCATTCTTCTTAGTTTCACTAGCTTTGATAAATGAAATATTATGATTTGACATGGGGCTGGTAAAGATTTGCAGGTTTTTTTTGGGAGGGGCAACAAATTTATTAGCTTGATCATTAACACCTCTAATTTGAATATGATTAGAATCAATGAGGTCTTGCACAAGATGTTTAAGATTCTTACAATGTTTTGTATCATGTCCATTTTGTCGATGAAAATGACAATAGGAATTAGATCTAAAGTTCAGAGGCAAAGGCTTATTAGGATTGGGAGTTTTAATGGGAGGTAAGGAAATCAAGTTCTTTTCTAGAATTTGTAACATGGTGTTATGGAGGGTATGGGTAAGGGAGTAAATTATCTTTCCGGATCCCCAAATGTAAAAGGATTAGCCTTCTTTACAACAACCACTTGGGTATCACCATGATGGGTTGGTTGAGGGGGATCTAGTTGAAGGAAGCTTTTATTCTATTTATTAAAGGGTTGATAATTGTTTTGATTTATAGATTCAGACTTTTCAAGATGGCTGGAGGTGCATTTTGCTTCATGACTACTAACCAAGTTTTAATAATCACAAAGGATGATACACAAGTGTACGAAAGAGGGAAACTTCATCATACTAAGCTTATCTTGTATCTTAGTTTGTAATTTCTCAATGAACATCTATTGAAGGTGAGGATCAAGAATCTTTACATCAATCTCAGAATAAAGCAATTGGTACCATGAAATGAAGTCAGTAACCTTTTCATTGTCCTTTTGCTTACATCTCACCAAATCAAATAATGTAATCTTAGGGGTTGAAAATGGTTAATAAAGGCCTCAACAAGTTCATTGAATGAACAAATTGAGTTATTCAGTAATGAGGAAAACCATTCTAAGGCAGTATCCTTCAAGGATATAGGGAAAATCTTAGCCAAGAGCTTATCTTCAAGGACAAAGTCACTACATAAGGCAGTATAAGTGGAAACATGCTTAAAAGGATCTCCTTTCCTTCCATATTTCTCAAACCTACTGTATACCTTAGAATTTATCCTATTCTAGTACATAAAATAACTCAAAATACGAATGATAAAAGACCAAGGACACCTCAAGATTAGCCAAAAGAGAGTGACAAAATAATAAGGAAAATAGATAACATAAGACACAAATGGCTTTACCTTCCTTTTTGTTGATACCCCTTTGATTGGCCCTTGCTTAGAATGGAGTTTGTGCTCCTTGATGGCTCTTGATGTGGCTAAAATAGAGGATCTTACTATGTGCTTGGATGTAAATGCAAGTGAATGTAATTAAAAATTGGATGAGTGCACAAAATGGCAGCATGTAGTTGCAAAAATGACTAAGTGTTGGAAATGCCCTTGAGGAGGGGGTATTTATAGAGGATCTTGAATTCTCTAGAGAATTCAACGGTCAAGATTGATCCAACAAGGTCAAGATGAAGGGCTATGGTGGGTTGAGAACCCACAGCCCTCACATCTTGACATGTGGAGGGTGAAGTGGCCAAGGGGATATGAGAAGGAGATGAGTTGTCAAGAAGGTACATGAGGTGGAAAAAGGACATGCACCTTGGGGAGTGAGGAGATTTCCACAAAAAGGGATTTCTTGTCCCCAAGTGGGAGTGAAAGGGACATTTGAGGAATTTTGGAATTCCTCAAAAATCTACATGGGAAAAAGAAAGGTGGTTGAATATACATTCTAGGAGGATCTAGAGGATAAAAGGTGGGCTCCAAAAAGGTGGGACTTGGTCACATGTGGAGATTGTGACAAGTCCAAGGTTCTAGAAGCCTTGGAAAGACAAAATGTGAATTAAAAATTCACATGGGGAGGAGAGAGACATGGGATAAATAAATGAGAATTAAAAATTCTCATGGGAAGGAGAGTCAATGTCCAAAAAGGAAAAATAGAAGAATTGACCAAAAATTGGTGCTAAAAAAGGCTAATGACCTTGGTTAAGGTTGTGCAAATATTGGATTATGGTAATTAATGGAGATTAGAGGCAAGTGGCAAATGTAGGAGGATGTGACATTAATCTCTGATTAAGAGGATGCACATCATAATCATGAATTAATTAAATTAATTCAGATTAGGGTGAGGTTATGGAGGATGTGACAAGGAGAGAGAAAGTGAGGAATTTTAAATTGATTTTAAATCAAAAAGGGGGAAAATGACTAAATTAAATAAATTAGCGTATTTATTTAATTTAGAGAGGAATAGGGTGAAATACAAAGTATTAATTATTAAATTAAATACTTTACCGATATGAGATAAATTAAATAAATTAGCGTATTTATTTAATTTAGAGAGGAATAGGGTAAAAGATAAAGTATTAATTATTAAATTAAATACTTTATCGATATGAGACAAAAGGTGTAATATTAATTTAATAAATTAATATTAATACGATAGACGGAAAGGTAGCAAATTTAATCATATGGAAGTGATTAAATTTGGATGTCTACACCTACAAATATCTATACCTTGTGGTATCATAATTCTTAATATCTCCAAGGTTATGGGATTTATTTTGACATAGTATGATGGATGCCCATTTTGATTTTGGTTTATGGTGGAAATTTTCTTTTGAAGGGATGAAACATTTTGCAAGAGTTGGTTAAGGATGGTGTCATTGGTTGTGTTTTGGGATGGAGGTGAATATGGTGGTGGTGTATATGTGTTTGACAAGGAAGTGAATGGAATACTTATGGGAGGTAAAGTGGTAGGAGATATGATGTGAGTTTCCATAAAGGTATAAGAATTGCTAATGGAAATACCCAAGGTAGGAATGAAATTACTACTAGTAGGTTGCATTGTTGTTGTAAGTTGAGGGTTGGTATAAGTGGGAATATAGGCAATGGTTGTAGGAGGAGAAATTTGAGTTCCTCCTTGACTTTGAGTATTCTTCGATGTTCAAACACAACTAGTGGTTGAGGTAAGATGTTTTCCAAAAATATGAGCTAGGTTATGCACAAGTTCTATTCCTTTTTCACTTTCAATCATGCGGTGTACGTTATCCATGGTAGGAATAATAGTGTTGGAAATGTTCTTAGTACTCACTTGATGTTGTAGGTTTTCTAATTCTTCATGGATTTGAATTATGCTTTCTTGAGGAACACTAGCAACCATTGTTTCAACACTTGTCATACTACTTGAAGGTAAAGAGTTGTTATGGGTATGGTCCATACCTAGTGAACTAGTGTCAACACTATGAGTGAAAGAGCTAGATAACCCAAGATCCAAGATGAGTGTGTTATCGTGGGATGACATGAGCCTCAAACTACATCTCACTATAGTATTAGCAATAGGACACCAAGTTGTAAAGCTCATGCAAAGGGAAATTAATGAATGCAATAAACAAAAAATAAATGATATGCTTTAAGTCTGATTCTTATGTTTACAAATGCACTTGAAATGAAACTGAATTAAGCTAGATCCAATGAAATGAATGAAGCAAAAACTCAGTAATTTGAAATAGAGATCTAACAACAATAAATAGAAGCATGCAAATGATGTTTTTAATGTTGCAAAATGTAAGTTTAGGTCCAATACGAGACTAAATCACTCAGAGGATCGAATGAGTCCCAGTTAATATTTTTGAAAGGTTCAAATAGTGAAAAACACACAACACAAAATTCCTAGAAATCAAGTAAAATAACCTATATTAGGACTAAATCTCCCAGGTGGGCGAATGAGTCCTAGATTAGGGTTTTGACAATAAATTCAAAATTTTCTTAGTGAATGTTAAGGTCTCTAGCTTGTATGTTCAAATGACTTTGCAATGACAAATTTCAAATGAAATTTAATGATGCAAGATGCAAAAATGCAACCTATATGCACTTTTCCACTAATGCAATATTTAGGAGCCCTAAATGCAAATTAACTAATGCAAGATTTAATACAAAGTTAACCTAGATATAGGACTATGATATTATCCAAATTGTAAATGCAAGTGTTCAAAGGTCGGGTTCACCAAATTGAACACAAGGAAATAGGGTTCCACCTTTTAGGAGATGGAACTATTAGGGGGATCTATTTGACTCTTAGTTCATTAGGAAACCAAGATCCCTCAACCAATTGACTTGATTGAGGAATGGACTAGGGTTATGTGGTTTCATTAGGTGTGATTAAAGAGGGTTCAACAATAAGAAAATACTTAGAAAGAAGGAAATGAAAACAATATGCAAATCTAACTACATAACCTATAAAATGAACTCAAAATCAGAATAGTAAACTAAGGATTAACATAGAAGCACTTGGAAGATGAAGATGATTGAACAAGACTAGAAAACTCATAAAAATGTTGATCTTGATGTGCACTAGGACTCATATTCTAGACTATGTGATTTAGTCCCATTTAGGGTTTTTGTGTTGAATATGGAATTTGCTGCTGACAAACCAAGATGTACAAAAAACTACTAAAAATAGGTATACTAGGACTCATATGCCCAAGGTGGAGATTTATTTCCATTATTAGGGTTTGAATAAAACTTTTGTAGCTTTCATTTTGTCCAATCTTTAGTTCGATAAGTATGAATTACAAGTTTGACAAGTTTGACAACTTTCTTCAGTCTTGCTACTTGGTCTTCAAAGGTTCTTCAAGCTCCAAATTACCTAGATCTGTAATCACACATAAAGAGAGAAAAAAATGTTGTTTTGTTAGTGGATAGGGGTTTTCCTTGGTCAAACCCCATTTTGGTAATCAAACCTTGAAATGAAATAAAATAGAATGAAGGAATGATGAATGAAAAATACGCAATCTTGCAACTCACCAAACCCTTGATATAAAGGCTACAAACTTGTGTAAAATGGCTCCAATGGATGTGGATCTTGATTCTTGATCTTGATATGATATAATGTATTTGAATGCTTTCTTGAATCATGAAACCTACATCATAAATGATAACTCAAAAACACACATGATGTATGAAGACTTTGACATGATTCTTGAATCTTGAATTGATGCCTCAAAATGCTTGATAATTAGCTCTTGAATGCTCTCTTGATCATAAATTTTCTATATTTCTTGAATACTTGAATTTATAGGAGAAAATATGTGAAATAACCTAGTATTTATACTTGTTTACACCAAATTTCCCAAAATTACAACACTACAAGCCGACATCAGATCTAGGAGTATAAAATCCGACCAATAATTGAATTCAAAATAGGTTCAAGATAAAGCAAGACTCATATGTTAATTAGGGAATATGAGTCCTAGAAGCCTAAGCTTAGGACACAAATTTCAAGTAATGTTACTTGTTCAATGCAGTATTCAAGATCAGGGCCCAAAATCTAGGTGGGACCCATACGCCCATGGTGGCATGTGAGTCCCAAATCATTAGATCTGGAACACACAACCCAAAAACATGAATTATGATTGGTTATTTATCATGTGTTGGGATTATCCTCAGAGAAATACATTAAATAAGGTTTATGGTTGCAAAATAGGTCCAAATAAGGCATAAAGAAGCTTAATTTTAGCAAGAAGGGCCCTTGAACAAGTGTGAAAATGTAAAGGGATACAATTTTCTACACTACAGAGACTACTTCTACCCACATCTCTTGTTGCAAATTGAAATTATTGAGCATGCTCCTGCTCTCTCTATAATATACCTACCATTTTGCAGAGAAGTGTAAATAATGGTTTTATACCTTTTGATCCCACTTCCTTACAATAATTTTTAAATTCTAAAGATGTGAAATCACCTCCATTATCTATTCTTAAACACTTGATTGATTTGTCAGTTTTCTTTTCAACCAAAACTCTAAATTGCTTAGATACATTAAACACATCAACTTTTCTTTTAAGAATATAGATCCACAACTTTCTAGAGTAATCATCTATAAATGTCACAAAATATGACGATCCTCCAAAAGAAACTATAGGGTCCATGGTCCCCAAGCATTTGAATGGATATAATCTAGAATACCTTACTTGTATGATTACCTACTTTAAACTTATGTCTAGATTACTTCCCATAAACACAATGCTTACATAAATTCAAATTCAGAGATTTTAAATTTGGAAGTAACTTATGGTTCAATAGTACCTTCAATCCTTTCTCACTCATATGACCCAGTTGCTGATGCCATAAACAAGTAGATTCATTTTCTTCCTTAGATACCACTTCTGCTTCATTTATTATAGTACTCCCTTCTAGCTTGTAAAGGTTACTAATATTTGTAGCCTTCATGACTACTAAAATACCCTTGGACACTTTCATTGATCCACATTGAATTGTAAATTTATAACCTCAAGAATTCAAAACTCCCAAGGAAATTAAATTATATTTTATTTTCGGTGTACATGTCTTACCTCTATTAATCTCCTCAAAATACCATTGAAAATTTTAATCCAAATGCTTCCAATCCCAACAATCTTACAAGAAATATTATTTCCCATAAGAACAACATTGCCATCAATAGTTTGGTAAGAAGAAAACCAATTCTTATGTGGACACATGTGATTAGAAGCACCAAAATATAATAATCATTCCTCGTGATACTGTAAGGAATTACAAACAAATCAAACTTCATCAATTGCACTTGAACTTGTCTCAACTAGATTTGCTTCCTTTTTGGAGCCATTATTCTCTTATTTCCTCTTCCAACAATCTTTCTTGAGATGCCCTGATTTATTGTAGTACCAACATTTTTCACTTACTCTTTTTTCCTTTTGAATTAGATCTGGATGTACCTCTTGAACCTTCCCATTTTTCTATGGGTCAAACTCTAACTACAATTTATTTTGATGTGGAGGTTTCTATGTTAGATTTCCTCCACACTTCTTCAGACAACAAAAATCCCACAATAGAATCAAATTCAAGAATGTCAGTTGTGCTAAAGCTAATAGAAGTGACTAACTAATAAACACAATAATGTAACTACCTTTTCTTCATCTTTGAATTTCGTGCCCATTCTAGTTAATTGACATATAAGAGTATTGAAAATATTTAAATGATAAACTATTTTTATACCTTCCTTCATTCACAAACTATACAACTTCCTCTTCAAGTAGATCCGACTTGTAAAGGACTTTGTCATATAAAGACTCTCCATTTTACTTCATAAGCCTACTATCATTTCCTCTACAACAATATTGAAATGAACATAATTTCCTAAACACAACTAAATTATGCTAAGAGCTCTTGTATCAAGATCCTCCCAATCTTCATCAGTCATATTTGTAGATTTCTTTGACTTTCCTATCAATGGTTTGTGCAACCCTTGTTGCACTAACAAATCACACATCAAGCCATAGCTCAAAATTATTCTTCCCATTGAATTTCTCCACCTTGAACTTTACATTTGAAAGCTTTGCCATCAGATGCTACAAAACAAACACTAAATCCTAACACAAATGCTACAAAATAATTTCTCTGATACCACTTGCTGTGAAAATGGAAGTGAAAAAACCCATAAACTTAAAATGTTACAGCACAAATTAGTTGTAAAGAAATACAAAAGATATTAAAATGGAATAACAAAATAATAGACAAGACACATATTTACATGGTAAAACCTTGACAATATTCCAAGGAAGCATCCACAGAGAAAAACATCAGTATTCTTATTGCTCAGAAAAATTGTTTACAACCTTTACACAATTGTTGCTCTTCAATTACAATTCATTACAATATGATTTAACCTTCAAAACAACAAGATATATATAATATCTTAAACCTATGTTAAACATAGAAAAATCCAGCTTTGTTTTTAATGTTTTCTTTTGTTTTCTTTTTATTGTTTTAAATTTTTATCTTTTTCAAAGATAAGATTTTCTTTTATCTATTTTTTATATCTTTTTCAAAGATAAAACTTGACTTTATTTCTAATTTTGTTGTCATAATCCAACATCTCTAAGCTACATTTGTTCTGACCTTCATAAGCTTGGAATTTGATCGACTTGGGGTTAGAGGGTTTTTCTTCATGGAGCTTAGTCTGAAAACATCATTGGAAGACATTAATGGCAATGTCTATGAGGTGGTTAGTCCCTCCAGCTAGACGCTCTGTACTTCATTGTTTTTAACATGCGTTCAAGCAATAGTTGAGCTCGAAGAACCCATCGATGTCTGTAGCACAGAGCAAGCCATAAAGAATGCCTTTTTTCCACGACACCCCCTTTGTTGCACGATGATATGCAACTTCTTCTTGTGCTGTTACATAACATTTCTATGCAATATATTAAAATTCAGTGATTTTTTTTATCTACTCAACTTTATTAGTTATGAATTGTTTTGATGTTATGTTTTATAACTTGTGGATATGGCTTAAAATGATAAATCTCTAAATAAACTAAGATTGGGTTTTTGCAAACCAGATAAAATAGTTGAAAAATTGAAGTAATAATTAAATTGTTATTGTATTTTATTTAATTAAAAATTTCATGTTTGTTTAATGGTAGATCCAAGATAAACATGGAGAGCTGTATTGGATGAAAACTGAAGTGAATGTGAAGGATCATGTATTTGTTCTAGAATTCCTTCAAGATCAAAATGAATATGATGGAATTGTGAATAATTATATTGGTAATATACATCTAAACCCTCTTCCAAAGTGCAGGCCTTTGTGGGCATTCCACTTTCTAAACTACACTACAAACACGATGAAAGCCACATTGATTATAAACATGAACCACTCCCTAGGGGATGGTACTTCCCTCATGTCCTTACTATGTTGTGTCACCAGAGCAGATAATCCTAATCTCCCTGTTACCTTTCCTTCTCTTAAATATCCATCTTACAGAGTTATTCCATATGATTTATGGGTTTCCACTGAATTTATGTACTACATATTTCAAAGGCTATTTGTGCTTGTGCTTGTAATGTGGTACAATGTTTCTAATTTCATTAGCAGCTACCAAGAGTTATATGGATGGATGATAGCAAGCTTCCCATTCGAGAACCTCCTAGTGTTGAGATGCTGCCCAAAGTCTTGTCCTCTTACCACTTTCCTCATGGAAGATGCCAAAAAATTAAAGAATTATGTCAGAGGTGTAAACTCTTCATCTCACTCTCATTTTATATCTCTACATTGAATTTTTATTATTTCTAACTTATTCATTATGTCTATCTTTTGGTGAAATACTTGTGCAGACCATAAATCATGTGGTAATGGGTATAATATTCTATGGTTTTCAACGATACCTTCAAATAACTCTATCTCAAGGTACGAGCCCAAACAATGAATATTGATAATTTCAATTGATTTTTTTTAGGGTTTGATATCAAGTTCAAAACTATTTTTGCTATTCAATATGGGAGCAAGAATTATAGGCTGAAACCTTTTTATTTGAGAATCAAGGTCTGAGGGGTTTCTATTCTGCTAAAGTTGTCCAGGGCAGATCTTGACCTAATATGTTGATCTCTGATGAACTTATTTAGAACCATTTGACTTCATCAACAGAATGAAGACCCCTTGATTTCAACTATAATTTCAACTTATTATTAGTAATCGTATAATATAATATCTTAGTTAATGGATGATGAGTAATTATCTATATTTCTGCAGAATAAAGGGCAGAAGCAAGGAAGGAAATGGAGAAGGCAAGAGTAACAGGGATTGTAGCCATGAACACAAGAGCAATATCGAGATTGAATGTATTACACAATTTGTCTCTATCTTTCTAGAATATAGATGCGTACAAAGGTTTTTTAAGCATGATATTACTTTTAACATCTATGGTGAATTATAGAGCTCCCTTTATTTCTTGTCAATACAAAATATCACAATTTTATTGTGAATTATTAAAGGATATAAAAGATCTACTGAAACCTAACAGTGAATCACCATGGGGAAACCGCTTTGGGATGGAACATATCGCCTTACCCGTAGCTAATGTAGATAGTCCATTAGAATTCGTACAAAGAGAAAAAAAACCATGGAGAAGAAGAAAATTTCATTTGAAGTATTCCCTACTAGAAGACTAGTGTGTGATCTAGGCCGATGGGTATGTGATTTATGCTAAGTGCGATTCCATTACTTTTATACGGTATGAAATATTAGTTTGGAATTAAAACTTGTATTGTTAAGTATTGCAAGCATCTGCTACTGCTATGTATAACACTCTAGCAAACACAACACTAGTAATATCGAATCTTATTGGCCCAATGGCTAAGATAGTAATCAATCAAATTCCAGTTAAGAGCATCTCTTTCTTGGTATCAGGGATTCCTCAGGAAAGTAACTGAAAACTGTTCGCTAAATATAAATGTTATCTTTATCATGATTATGAATGTAATGTGGCCTGAAACTCGATGTAGGAATATCTATCATAGATTTTTAATGTAATGTGGTAGCTTAAAAATTCTACTACTTGAAGTTCCATCTTTCATGTTACAAATAGGATAACGTAGCTAAACTCTATTTTCTTGGGGTTCCTCAGGTAAGCAATATAGTGGCCCGAGAAGAAAAAAGTTACGCAAAAACCTGTAATATGATAGTCTACAACATTTTGTGCTTATGAATGTAATGTGACTATCTATCACATACTTTTGATGTAAGAAGATTCTGCTACTTGAAGTTACACATTTCACATAATGCTAAGATCTATTTTCTTGGAAGAATTTTATTGAAAGATTTAAAACTAATTCTCTAACACTATACTGTTTGAAATAAATATTTCCTTTAACAATAAATAATAAACCTTCTCTAAAAGAGTGCGACCAACAAAGACTAGGAATTAAAATTCCATGTTTATTCAATTGTGTAAATTTTGTAAATACAGAGCACATTTATTAAACAAATAAGGCAAGCTATGCGTAGTCCAAAGAAAGCTAAAATTAGGAAAACACATGCAAACTAATTGCATGGTTACAATAGTCTAAGAATAGAATAATGAAAACTTAACTAATCGTTATAGATGGTTGCTCATACAATAGTTTATTATGCATGCAAACTAATTAAATAGAACACCTATATTGAACTTGGCGGTGGAAATGGAGTTTGGCGGTGGATAGTTGATCATGCATTCTTCAATCTCCCTTGCATGAGCAATGGGGATGAGTCCCAAATGATTCCTCAAAGTAAAAACCTGGCTGTAGATAGTGCTTTGGCAAAAATATCAGCAACTCATGAGCAATGGGGATGAGTCCCAAATGATTCCTCAAAGAAAAAAACTAGTTGTAGATAGTGCTTTGGCAAAAATATCAGCAACTTGCTTAGATGTAGGGAACACCTATAATTCCACTGTCCCATCTTGAACTAAATATCGAATGAAGTGATGTCTAATCTCAATGTGTTTTGATCTACCATGAAACACTAAATTTTTGGTCATTGAAATGGTACTATTGTTATCACAGTAAATAGTGGTTGGATGTTTTTGAACCAATTGCAAATCTTCCAAAATCTATCAAATCCATATGGATTGACAATTGGTTATTGTTGTTGCAATATACTCTGCTTCTACGGAAGAGAGAGCCATATTTGCCTACTTTTTATTACTCCATGAGACAACTCTAGAACCAATTGAGAATATATAAACAAATTTTGATTTTCTATCATCAGCTGAACTAGCTCAATCAGAATTTGTGTAATAAACTAGCTCAAACTTGTTAAAAGACATAGGACAACTGAGAGGGGGGGTGAATTAGTTTTCACCAAATTCAAACAAAAAAATTTAAACACTTATCAACTTTACAACCACACTATTATATTATGAGTATGAACATGAAATGCAGATAACATAAAGCAAAATCAGCACAATGAACACCAAATTTTATGTGGAAAACCCAATAAGGGAAAAAGCATGGTGATGATTAACTCACAATATAAAGTAACAGAAAAACCGAATACAAGAGGCTCACTACCCAAATACAAAGGCTCACTTCCTACAAAAAGGACTCACTGTCCAACAAGGAGGCTCACTGCCTACAGATACAAAAGATAACAGAAAGATCCACCACAACAATTTACACACATCCACAACCTTGATTAAAAGATTGTAGAAACCTTTAGCTCACTACTTTTAGGAATCTAACACAATAAATTACTGCTTCCTCAACTTACTTTCACACAACTCTACTCTTCACTTGTGGCTTACTTTGTTACTTTTTATGTCTTAATCCTTCACAACTTGACTTGCATTTATACCATTTTCAACCTTATAAACTTTCTCCAAGGTCGGCCACATACACTTCAATTCTTAAATTCAAATTAGGTCTGCAACTCAACATTCATGTGGTGGAAAGGAATGAGAGTGGACCAATTAAACACTTAACCAAGACCAAACACAATGTCTTGGATTAAAGACATGCTTCCTTAATTAAATTCTTAATTCTTTGAATGAAGTGTAAACACCAGGTCGGCCAAACCTAATGAAAACACAAATGAGCATTGAAGTACACACTTCCCAACAAAAGATAACATGTAGATGACATAACATGCTTTATCATGCACGAGAGCACATCTTAGATACTTTTAGATACATCTGTAGTGAGTGCAACAACCTTCGAACACATAATACCTTCCATCAGTCCATCTAGACTATGCAAACACATATAACAACTTTGAATCTCAATTTCTAGAGCACCAAACCACAAACATCTTTGCCAAAACCTATAGAACATTATTACAAGACATATTCCAGATCCACAAGAGCTAAAACAAATCAGCGAAGGATTGTGGAGCAAAAACATTTCTCCCAATCCACAGACAAGCAACGCTGTCAAGCCAATTCACACACCGGTGAACACAACTTTCACACTCCTTCAAACCAAAAGCTAGAAATTAGGAGATGACACCAACAGATCCCCTACAATAACCCTTCAGATTTGCACAAGCATAGGATCAACATAGAAGAAACACAAAGCATATACCAGAGCAAATTTTGAACACATACATAACTCTGACTTCACTCTTTATTAATTTTCTCAAAATCACTTGGTAACTCATCATTTTAGCACATTTGCAACATCATAAAGATAGCTCCATGTACTCACAACATCTCAACAAAATCTCAACTATACATGCACAATCTTCAACATTATGAACTTTGTTGACATCAATGACAACATTAATGACAACACCAAAAAACTTGCTCATACTTACAACAATCTCCCCCTTTGTCATTGATGGCAACACATTATGTGAAAAACCATCAAAGACAACACTCTCCTTTATTTTCAGATTAGACAACTTTCTCTTCATCTTCTACTATTTTTCACATGACTCTTTCTCCCCCTTTGACATCAATGGAAAAGATCAAAAGCTCTGATCACTCCACCTTAGGAGTGCACCCATACAACTCAAACTACAACAATGAAATTTTTTTACTCCCCCTATAGAGTAGACCCATTCATTAATGCAGATAAATGAAGAATCTATGGATCCACTAGACTGATGCACCTCCATGTGCACCTAGTGCGGAGGACCAATGACCCCCAACCTCTCCCCGAGATACTCAAAAGTATTCTTTGGAAGATCCTTAGTAAATATATCTACAATCTACTCCTTTGTAGACACATACTCCAACCTAACTTTATTCTCCAATACTTTTTCTCTTAGGAAGGGTATGTGCAGGATCATGATGGGCCAAAAAGTGGAAATATGATGGGTATGTGGCTGACGACTATTTTTTTAGCCAAAATTGATGAAACGAAAAGGGTTTTTAAAGGAGATTCTCAGCTTTCCACCAATATAAATTATGCTTTACTTTGAATTTAATAAGTAATTATTATTCATTTTCTATTCAAATTACGACTAAAGTCTTGATTGATAGGCTGATTGAAAAACATCTATAGCTTTCAAATGGTATCACATTTTTTGAATCCAAAACATGTTTCACATTCTATGCTTTGCATGTACTATAGGATTAAAAAAGAAAAAAAAAATTTCATGAATTTCACCAAGTTAAGGTGGTCGGACATACGAGTTTTTATATTTTTTAAAATGTTGTAATAAAAAATTCATAATTAATTATTTACTTGGAAAAAATTACAAAAACATGCAACACATCGGGACATGAGTCATCTACTTATATAGAATCTTATAAAAAAATATTATCATTTTATTGTGGTTAGGGTGGTTAGATAGACACCTACTTCTTATTTTTTCCCTGAAATTTAAATACCACTGCATTGAAATTTCAAATTTTCACCAAATAGATTTTTTATTTTTTTAAAAAAACTTAGAAGTTTAGAAACTACATTCAATTTGCTACAGATTCTATTCGTACATATTTTTGAAATAATATAGATAACTTATTCAAATTTTTACGTCAAGTTTCCTAACTCTGATTTTTCTAAATTTTTTGCCACTTAAGGGCTTGTTTTTTCCATGATGATCCTGCACATACCCGAAAATGATATCTAATAGATATATTTTTTGTTCTTGAATGCATTACCAGATTCTTTGAAATATTTATAGCACTTTTATTGTCATAGAAGATAGGAATAGGCTCGTCATGTATCACTCCAATATCCTTCAGTGTTTGGTTCATCCACAAAACCTGTCTGCAGCAAGATGCTGAAGCAATATACTCTGCTTCTATACTAGAAAAAGAAACCGAGTCTCATTTCTTACTTAACCATTAAACCAATCTTCCACCAAGAAAGAAAGCACCTCCACTGGTATTCTTCTGGTCATCCACACAACCAACCTAATCTGCATCGGTATAAGCACTTAGCGAATCAATATCCTTAGGATACCATGTCATAACCGCTGTACCTTTTAAAGATATACATCCTTTTTACAGAATATTGTGTTTTAGTTCTACTTGAAATTTAAATACACGTATGGTAACTGGTCCGTAGCATTAAATCCACCAATCATAGATTCTATTTGCTTTGACCGCCTTTTATGACATCACTGAATAGCTTACATCCGGGTCATCATAGAGGACTTAAACTCGTCGGCGCGTATCCATTCCAACTCTTCATTTAACTCTTCACATATTTCATTGAAGAAAGTCGAATATCCCCTTATCAGTTTGATTTACTTGAAGACCAGGAAAGAAAATTGAACTCACCAATCATGGCCATTTCAAATTCTTTTTGTACTTCCTTTACAAATCTCTTACACATACCTTCATTTCCTCCAAAGATGATATCATCAACATATACTACCATTATCAAAACTTTGTTACCTTGCACTTTGAAGTAAATATTGTTGTCAATAGAGCCTTTGTTGAATCCTCGTTATGTCAAGTATCTATGCAATCTTGTGTACCATGTTTTGGGAGCTTGTTTCAATCCATACAATGCTTCTTCAATTTACAAACCATATCCGGTTTTTCTGATAACTAAAATCCTTCAGGTTGTTCTATGTATACTTCTTCCAGTTCACCACTCAAGAATGTAGACTTAACATCCATCGGATATACTTTGAAGTCCTTGTGGGCAAAAAATGCCAAAAACATCCTAATAGCTTCCATTCTTTCCACAATCCTGAATGAATCAAAAGAAACTTTCTCAAAAAGAATTAGCATGTTCAACCTCTTGCTCATTCTCTTCTTCATGTTCTTCTTCTTATTTTGTTGCACCTATATCCTCATCATTAGATTCTCTTTCAAGATTGTTTCTGCTAGACTTGACTTGACTTTCATCAACCCTGAAATGCACACTCTCTACCAATTTTCCCAATCTCTTGTTGCAACATTTGTATGATTTTCTTTGATTGGAATACCCTAAAAATATCCCTTCATCACATCTTGACTCAAAACTTCCCATATCTTCATCTTCTCTTATGATACACCATTTTTTTCCAAATACTTTAAAATGCTTGAACGATATAGTCCTACCAAACCACAATTCATATAGCATTCAACCACTTCTAAATGTAATAAGAGCTTTGTTTTGAATGTATACAACAATTTATACTAATTTCCAAAATGTATCTGTTATTTTTTCCTCATTCAACATGGCTTTAGCCATCTCCTTCACAATCATGTTTCTTCCCTCTACCATGCCATTTTGTTGTGGTGTTCTTGGGGCTGAATACTAACATTTGATTCCATGGTCTTCACAATATTCCATGAATTTAAATGAGATGATGTGTGTGTGTATTTATGTTAGCGATGTCTATTTTTCTATACCATGTACATCTTGTGTTATGAGATGATGTGTGTGTCTATTTACGTTTCTTCATGATAAGTTTTAATCTGTACATAAAGGGCTTAAGTAATTTATATATAAAGTTTTAAGGGATAAAATTTTAAATGATCCATTGATTCACCCACATCTCAATAGATAGTTGTGTTCCAACAATTAGTATTAGAGCCCTAAGTTCCCTAGGATAAGCTTAATCAACTCGGGTAGATTCTAGAAAAGTGAATACAATGAATAGATAGGAAGTTTCTTCTACAAACAAGGAACCTCGATTCGATCGATCGGAATATGCTTTTTTGGGCATATTGATGGAGGCATATTTGGGATCCCTAGGATTTGATGTTTTGATGAATGTGAATAATAATTATATTTCTCTTGCTACTCCTCCCACTGATGTTGTAGGAAAGAAGGATTATGAGAACAATGAAAGAGCAAGGTATGCCATTATCTGTAGTTTTTCTAGGTTAGTACTTGGCAAGGTTATGCACTGTAAAACTGCACATGATGTCTGGGATAAGTTGAAAAACATTTATAAAGGAGATGACAAGGTAAAGTTGGAAAAGTTACAAATTCTTAGAGCAAGGTTTGAAGGTATGAAGATAACTGAAAAGGAGAAGATTGTAGATTATCTTCTAAGAGTTGAAGATGTGGTAAACTCTATTAGAGGATATGGAGAAGAAGTAAAAGAAAATGTGATTGTACAAAATTTTTTAAGGTCAATGACAAACAAATATGATCCTAAGATCTCTACAATAAAGAGAAGTAGATAATATCACTCTTCTTGAGTTGTGCATGGTATATTTACTACATATGAGATGAGGATGGGGGATGTAGAGCCATCCAAAAGGGAAGCTACAAACAAGGAGAGGATGATGCACTTAAGAAAGACAAGTCTGATGCAACTACATCCAAGCATGATGAGACTGATGAAGAATAGGAAAATTTCATCAGAAGACTTAGAAGAGGCTCTGACAAGTACAAAGGTAAGTTAACCTTCAAGTGCTTTGATTATGGTAAGGTAGGTCATTTTGTAGCCACATGTCCCTACAATAAGAAAGGTAACTTCTAACAAGAGGTAGATGATAAAATCAAGAAACCCTACTACCCCAAAAGGAGTTTTTTCTTAAAAAGAAAAAAAATCTATACATACAAGAGGACAATGATATATCAAATGACTATAATAGATCAAAGGATGAACAAGATTGTTCTTTTGTTGTGAGAGAAAAAAAAATTCTCTTCATGGAAAAAGAGTCTTAGGAAGAGAATAATGGAAATGTTGAAGAACTTGGTGAAGAAGGTGAACAGGAAGGAGAGGTTGACTTTGAAGGAGAACTCATTTTTACCTTAGATGATATTGATGGCCTTAGAGAGGAGATTCAAAAGTTGAAAATGGAAAATAAGCATCAAAAGAAACTTTCTCAAAAAGAATTAGACAAGCTAACCAAGAATCTTGAAGAATCTATCTAGAATGTGGTCAACTTGAAGATGCAAGTTGAAGAAGCCAGGAGAAGGGAGGATGTGATCAATTCCAAGCTACAATCTAGGATTGATGGATGCATGAAGCCTGAGGAAGAAATTGCTACTTTAAGAAAAGACCTTGAGAAGGATAGAGAATAAATAGAGAAAGGATTGAAGCTAAAAGGTGGATTAGAAGTTTTAGATGAGCTATTAAGCACCCAAAAGCCCTCAAACAAAGAAAAATAAAGACTAGGGATTGAGAAAGGTAAAATTACCTTAGTAGACACTTCTGAAAAAATTGTATGAAAGATTTAGAGTAGTAGAAAAGTCATATTATGGCAGTGGAATGGGTTACAAAGAGAGTATTTCTAAAGAGAAACATGTAGAGGTAGTGAAAAATAATGAAGGAAAGAAGCCAAATGTAGACAAGAAGGATAGCCAATAAATTTTGAATCACCAGAAGAAGTGGCAAAACACAAGGAGAACTAAGGCTAATGGTTTTACAAGGGTGAGAGATACAAGAAAGCAAATACAAAGAAGACCGCCTCATCTAGCACAAAATGCTATCACCAATTATTCTTCATAATTTAATGGATATTGCTATACATGTAATTAGTTTAGTCATAGGGCTAGAGAATCTAGAGTCATTCCTAAAAGGGAGTACAAACTTTGTAAGCAAGAATCCATTTTCTCTCGTAGTTGATATAAATATAGTATGTTATAACTATAATTACTTTGGTCACATAGCTAAAAATTGTAGAACGAAATTTGTAAGACCAAATATAAAGAATGAGAAAAAGAATGATCCACCTCCTAAAAGAAATAATTTGAAGTCATGGAGGGTGATCCCACAATACTAGTTTACAATTTTTGGCCAAACTAGACACTGAACTTATTTTTTCTAACTGAATCTTCACTTTCAGACACCTATAGCGGTTAAACCGTGAGGAATTTGAAGATGACGCAAACTAGTGATTTGTGACATTTTGTCTATAGATTATAAATATATTCTTTTCAATTTTTTTGGAATCAAATTGCACTTCTTTTTCCATCTCCTTCAAAAACTAGTTTTTTTTCAGTAAACACCATTTTTAGGGAGTGATGCTCACCGTATAACACATAATTTTTTTCCATGAATGATAAATTCTATTTTTTTGAATTTAGATTTGTAACTATGATATCTCATGCTTCCAATTGGTTTCATAGTGTTTTATTAAATATGTTTTCCTTAATCAAGTTTTAAATTCAAACCAATTACAATTCAAACATAGGCGGACCGTATAACACAAATTTTCTTGTATGTATTGAAATTCAATATTTTTTTTGTTGGATCAAGGACTTCAATATCTAGTACACTCATATTTTTAAATTTTTTTTTATAATCTTCTATTTTTCCAAATGTATAGAATAGATAGCTTGATTTTCGTTGAAAAACCTCCATTCACAAGAAATAAAAAATAAATATAATAATCAAATTAAATTTAATTATAATTATAATTTTTTGGAAGCTTATAATAAGGACTACATACTTTCCAAAAAATAAATTTTAAATGAATTCATTTGATCCTAAAAGAAACTAAAAGTGGTTTTTATCATCATTTTGATAGGTAAAGGACTGTGGATAGGCATTACGTAAAACTAGCGGGGTTCTATCCAAGCGGGACTGGTATAAGGTAGTTTAAACAAACCCTCTTCAATTGGAATCCTTTAAATGAAACTTTTCAAGGCTTAAATAATTATATTTTCTAAAAATATGTGATTTTAGAAAAAAACAGGATCTCCCAGAAAGTGTAAACCACTATTGTGGCAGCACCCTGGAGGAAAAGGTGGAGAAGGCAATAAAGAATTCCAAAAAGGTGTGGAAAGAAAAAGGGAAAATTGCACACAATAAATAATTGCACAAATAGCACTGCATGTCAAGAAGAAATATCTATGGGTGATTGACAGTAGCTACTCCGAGCACATGGCTGGAGAAAAAAGTAAATTCATCAAAATTAAGAAATGCAATGGAGGATCAATGAAGTTGGGTGACAATATAGCTGTCAAGATATGTGGAAAAGGCATATTGAGATTAGATGGTAAAAATTCCACCAAAGATGTCTTATAAGTTGAGGGATTGAAGCACAACTTATTGAGTGTAATTTAGACATGCGACAATGGCTACGAGGTCACATTTGATTAAGAAGGATGTAGAATAAGGAAGAATGGAAAGACAATTGCACAAGGATTGAGAAATAACAACAATCTTTACAATATTTATGAAGTGAAAGGTCAAAGTTGTTTGATAG
>VDFB02124497.1:0-19053 GCA_007258455.2 Sequoia sempervirens | reverse complement strand
ACATTCAAAGAGGGGAAAAATGGTTAAGGGTTAGAGTATAGGGATTTTCCTTGGTCAAATACCACTTTGGTAATCAAACCCTTGATAAAGAAATGAAATGGAAAAAATAAAGGAATGATGAATAAATAGCATGCAAGTGTCCTAAACTCACCAAATCCTTGTTTTAGAAGTCTGAAGATATGTTAATGGCTGCTCCAAGATGCTTGATATTTGCTTGATCAAATGATGTAATGATGCTTTGAATGCAAGAGTGCTAATTGATGTTGAATGAGTGAATGAGATGAATGGACATTAAAATGGATGGAAAAACACTTATTTATACACATTTGTGCCCCTAATTATAATAATACAAACATCACGTTAATATAAGGTATTAATGAATAAAAAACAGAAGATATTTGAATTATTTTAATTTGAGTTAAAGAGGGGACCCATTCACCACCCATATGAATGGGTCCCAAATTCTAGGCTTGCAAGTGGGTGTCAGAATTAAGTTGTATTTAATGTTATTTGTCAAGCTTACATTTAAAAATATGACCTTTAATTAAGGCCTATAAGTGCATAAAAGGGGAAAATAAAGCATAAGAAAGGTGTACTTAGTGGTGATAAGCCTAGAAAATCATGAAAGTTTGTTACAAGACTTTACAAAACTTTGAAATAGGACTTGATAAGGGATAAAAAGGGGAATATTTAGATGAATTATAATAAGAAGAGTTTTATAAAAAGTGTAGAAATGTTACAACACTTCACAAAACCTTCACAAGACAACACAATTTGAATATTAAAGACATAATGTATATGTTTAAGTTACATTGCAACATTAAATCTAAGCAAAATGAACCATGAATCATAGGAAAAAGACCTAAATGACCATGAAAATGTCCAAAGATCCATTTTTCTATGGTACAAAATTATATGTAGGGTTTGAATTTGAGAGTTTAATAATCGTAAGTAGGCTTTCAATTTTATTTGTTTTGTAAATTTCATGATTTCAATTTTAAAATTTGAAGAATTAACAAAATAATTATAGGGAAATTTAAAAAACTAACAAGAAATTATAGGAAAATCAGAGAGGAAATGAGGGGGAAATAGGGAAAATTATAGAGGGAAATGGAAGAACATATTATTTTCCACCATCACTCAAATGTCCCTTGTTTCCCTTCACTCAAACTAGGTCACTCTCCTTGCAAGTTTGAAAACAAATGGGGTCTGCAAAATGTCTCTTCAGATGGCACTCTACAAAAGATTAAATTTGGATGTCTAAAATGAACTGAAAAATAAGGTTTTTATTTCATATAACTCTAAAAATAATATAATACCTTCACTCAAAGGTATTATATTATTGTTTTTTTTATTAGAGAAGGCCTTTGAACAAAGATGATCTTCACTCGAAGCTAAAACTTTGATTGAATGTCTTTGTGTAATGACCTTTGAGAGAGGGACCTTAGTTTGAAGATATATCTTTGAATGAAGGTATTTCAATGAAAAATTCCCACTTTACTTCAAAATTTTCATTTACCAAGTTTGGGACTCATTACTGTTGTATTACCCATTTACAAGATGTATAATATTGACAAGACATGCAAGATTTATTGGATCCTATTTTATTGTATAAAGGTTGTGACTATATATAAGGATGGTCAAGATATATCAATAGATTCATACATGAAGCTTAGAAATGGGAAGCGTTATGTTGGGTGGGATGGTTTCTTATTAGGTAGGTGTAATGAAATGATGAGATAAATGGTATTGGGTTGCATGGGTATAGTCTATAGTAAGATACTAGTGAAAATGAAATTATTAGATGGGGAATGAGGGGGTATGAGGAAATAATTGATTAACAGATACAAGGATAAAAATAGGGGAGATTTGGCTCAGATTGATTGTGAAATTGTTTAGGATGGCAAACATTCATGGACTGGTCTAGATGCGGGGTGCCTGCGGCCTGTGAGGCCCAACCTGCATGCCCATCTCCTTCTTTGCATGCATCCTTTTCTTTGTGGATCGGCTGAGGGAAGAATTTTTCTTGTATGAGGGGCATTTTTTGTTGTCAGGGAGTTGTTATTTTATTTGTTTTCATTTTTCATTGTCTTAGTTGTGATTGGTTGTGTTACACGGTGGGGTTTGGTGCAGGGCTACCTCTTAAAGCCCTCTACAGTGTAGAAGCCTAGTTCGAGTGGAAGTGATTCTCTAATACTGGGGTGCTTTAGAGATTTTTGTGAGGCTTTGGGGTTTGGAAGGCCCGCTTTGGGTGTGAGTGGGGGGTTTGATTAAGGTGTATTGCAGCTATTTCATGGCCTTGTAGGATATATTGGAGGGAGATGAAGGAGATGACATGATGGAAGCCGAGATGGGACTTTCTAATCCTTCTTCTTTCCGTGTGGGGATGAGAAGATCATTAGCTTTTAAAGTGCAAAATGCAAATGGTTGTCTAGAAAGTGTTCAAGCTCACCTAGTGGTGGTATTTGAAGTTGAAGTGGTGGTAGATGACTTAGAGTCATTTTGAAATCATGTTCTAATTCCATGTTTTTTGGGAATGAGGTCTCTTTGTTCCTTCCTTGACCCTTGGATTCAGAGGACATGGAACCTGGAGGGGGATTTCGAGGTTCTACTAGCTGCAAATAATTTTTTCTTGGTAGACTTTTCGTGCATATCAGATAGAAATAGGGCTTTTGAGGGTAGCCCGCACTTTTACAATCAGGTCGGCTTGTTCATTAAACCATGGCATGTGGGTTTCATTTTTGTAGAGTAGTTTCTGACCAAAGTCCCAGTGTGGGTGTGCCTTCCTTGGTTACCACTTGAATGCTAGAGGAGTGATATTCTTCAGTCTATTGCAATGGCATTGGGAAAGCCGATCGGTCCCTCTCAGCAAACTCTGGAAAAGAGGATTTTTTCTTATTCTCGTGTTTGCATGGAGATTGACAGAAGCCGACCCTTGCCCAACTCAATTGATTTGATAGTGGGATCTAGTTTGTGGATGCAACTTCTTGATTATGATACTTTTCTATTTTGATGTCGTCTATGCCATGAATATGGACATCTTTAGAGAAAGTGTTTGCGTGCTTCTAGAGAGGGTAAAACAAGAACTGGGATGGCCACATCAACTTTAGGATCTGAAATGGGTTATGGACCTAAGCTGGAGGTGACCCCAGATAAAGATGGGTTTGTTCCTATTAGGCAACAAAATAAGGCCGAGGACACGAGAAGACCTTCCAAGACCATCAGGGAGAAGGGGTGTTTAACAAGTTTGATGCACTAAATGACTTATTTCACGAGGAAGGGGTATTTCCTAACTTGCATGTGGAGGTTGCTCCTGTTACTTTTCCTAATCCTGAGCCTGAGAGTCTAAGGCCTTTAGATACTGGACCAATGAAGACTCTAGGGGAAATAAAGGAATCTTCTACTATTCCTCCTAAAGTTGGGCTTGGAGACCCATGTATGGGGGTTGTTACTTATGTGGATCCATTTGATGCAGCTACTTGCTCTGCTGGCAGTTCAAGTATTGGAGGCTTTGGCAAGAGCAAAGCTCCTACTAGTTCCCATATTTTGGGTGTGCATCAAAAGCCTCTAAAAAAGGGTGCACCTAATAAGCCCAAGAAGGTGGGTAGGAAGAGGGATCAGGACAAAGTCAAATTGGCTAGTGAGACATTGGTTGAATCTAGGTTGGTGAGGACTCTAGAATCTCGCTTCTCTTAACTCGTGTGATGATTGTGCTCTCATGGAATGTGAGGCATATGAATAGCATCCCTAGATAAAAGGATATTCAGGACTTGATTCATGCTCATTCTCCAAATTTGGTTTTTGTCTAGGAAACAAAGTTATTTGTTGAAAGCATGATGCAGAGTGCTTCTAGGATTTGTAATAGAGGTTTATGTTAGTGTGTAGGGGTGTAGGGGAGCTCTAGAGGCCTCGCTTTCTTTTGGGATCCATGACGAATCTATCCTATGTGGTGGTTCTCTAGTAGGTTTTCCATCTCTCTTGTTGTGTCAAGTCTTAAGATGGGGGAGAGAGTCTTTTTGTCCAATATTTATGCTTTGATGAATGTTCTTGGTAAGCTTCTTTTGTGGGCTCATATAAATTTTTGGTGATCTTTGAACCCCTTTCTTCCCTGGATTATGGAAGGTGATTTCAATACAATTGTTTCTCTTGAGGAGAAAAGGGGGGATTCCTCATCTAGACACCTTGTCTAATTTTCTTAGGGAGAATCTAGCCCATTTTAGACTTGTGGATGTCAAACCTTTGAATGGCATCTTTACTTGGAATAATAGAAAGATTGGGGATGAAGCTATTTCTGAAAGACTTGATAGGTTTCTTGTGTCCAATTTTTGTGTTGGCAACAACTGGATGACAAGCTCTGAGATCTTAGATTGGTAGGGATCAAATCATTGGCCAATCAAACTCTCTGCCCAACTAGCTAGGGGATCTAAGAAATATACTTTTAAATTTTAGCTTATGTGGCTCAGGGAGGAGGGGCTTTTTGACTTATTTGCTAAATGGTGGGCTAAAGGTCAACTAGCTTTTGGTACTGCTATGTACACTTTTATGAAGAGGCTTCAATTTGTGAAGTATAAATTAAGGCAATGGAATAAGTATCAGTTTTGCAACGTGTTTCAACAAAAAAGGTCTACCCAGGATCACTTGGATTCTATAACCAGACAAATTAGAGAGCATGGGTTTGATGTGGTCTTGAGTAGGTTAGAAGATGGTGTGATTAAGGATCTTGAGGAATGGGAGCTCCGGGAGGAAATTTTTTGGAAAAAAAAGGCTCGTATTGACTTGCTATAGGAAGGGGACAGAAATACCTCCTTCTTCCATAACTCACTTAAGGCTAGAAGACAAGGAAATATTATCTCTTCTCTTCACTCTCCTGAGGGTTATGTTCTATCTTCCTCTTTGGAGATTTCTAATGAGGTGGTCCGCTTCTTCTCAACCCTCTTTTCTGAAGATACCCTGTCTACCAATGAGGAGGAGGGATCTTTATTGGCTTCCATCCCCTCACTTGTAACTATGGAGATGAATACCTCTCTTCTTCAGCCTATTTTTTTGAAGGAGTTAGAGGATGTGGTTTTCTAGCTAAAAATGGGAAGGCCTCTGGTCCAGATGGGTTCCCTGCTGAATTCTTTTAGGAGTTTTGGGGTGTGATCAACCTTGATTTGTTGGAGGTTGTGCAAGAGTCCCTATGGAATAAGCAAATGTTGAGAGCCATGAATGCCACATTCCTTACTCTCATTCTAAAGCGTGAGGAGGCTAATTCTCTAGATCTCTTTTGTCTAATTTCCTTGTGTAATGTGGTGTATAAAATCATTATGAAACTTATCATGGAGTGCCTGAAGCCCTATTTAGATAAGCTAATCTCAAACAAACAAGGGGGTTTTGTAGATGGTAGAAAAATTCTAGATGGATTTTTCATTGCATTGGAAACTATTCATTCCATGGCCTCTTCGAGGGAAAAAGCTATGTTCATCAAGTTGGACATGGCCAAGGCTTATGATAGAGTTAAATGGAGTTTTCTCATCAAAATTCTTGGATATTTTGGGTTCAATAGTGAGTTGATTGATTGGGTCATGAGTTGTGTGATGACACCCTCCTTTTTGGTCCTTATAAATGGACAGTCCTTTGAGTTTTTCAGTGCCTCACGAGGTCTCAGACAAGGGAATCCCTTATCCCCATATCTATTCATTTTGATGGCTGAGGGTTTTGGGAGGTTCATTAAGTCCTAGGTTGCAGCTGGGCACATTCAAGGTTGGAAATGGAATAACTCCCTTTCTCCTCAAACCCATCTTTAGTTTGTTGATGATTCAACCTTGATGGGTATTGCTAATGTGGCTAAAGTGGTTGCTCTCCATCAAACTTTGGATTGCTACCTGGCTACCTCTGGACAAAGCATTAATGAAAGGAAGTCATGCATTTATTTCTTTAATACCTCCAGGCTTATACAACATCATATTGCCAGGATCTTAAGGTTTTAGGTGGGAAAGCTTCCCTTTACATGTTTGGGTATCCCTTTGGATGTGCACCCACCTCCCAGGAAGTTTTGGTAGGAGGTGATTGATAATTTTTGAGGTCTATTCTATCATTGGGCCTATCATTGGTTATCTACGACTGGTAGAACCACTATGTTGAATTCTATCATGCAGGCTCTACCAATTTATAGATGTTTTGTGATGACAACACCCTCCAGTTTCATCAAGGATTTCGAGGAGTTGTGTAGGCAGTTTCTTTGGATGAGTAATTTCCTCTCGAGGAAGTGGAGCGTAATTAAGTGGGAAGTTGTTTGTCTACCAAAACAAGATGGTGGGCTGGGTTTGTGTAGAGCGGATTGGGATGGGAAAGCTCTAGCTACTAAGTTATACTAGAGATGGTGTTTGCACCAACATCAAACTTGGGCTAAGATCCTTACTTTTAAGTATCTTGGAGAGGTGGATGGCACTAAGGTTCCTTGCTTTAGCCTTATGGGGATAGGCTCTATGATCTAGGAAACTCTCAAGAGGGGAGCTTCGTTGGTTAAACAAGGATTGTTTTGGATTTGCAATAGAGAATTTGATGCTCTTTTTTGGCATGACTCTTCAGATGGATTTTCGCCTATCCTCTCTTCACATCCTCACTTGGAGGATTCAAGTTAGATTTTTGTTCAGGCTGGGTGGAGTAGAGTGATGAACTTCAAGGACCCTTAAGGGGTGGGACAAAATTTTGTCTATCAGTGGAAGGATTTGTAGGAGTGGCTCATGGGTGGATCTTTGGAGGATAGGAGGGAGTTGTCCTCCATTTTAGCTAATAGAGTGTGCAACTCTCTTTCAGAGAGGGATGCATTGGCTTGGAGTCCAGATCCTAAAGGGAAGTACTCTATGGCTCAGGGTATCATGTTTTGGGTAGACAGGCTTTAGGTAGTGTTGAGGTTCCCTGGTGGAAAAACATTTGGAATAAGTTCTCTTGGCCAAAATGCAATTTTTTCTCTTGGCTAGTGATGTATGGTAGGTGTTTGACCTGGGACAACCTTTATAAGTGGGGTTTCCAAGGTCCCTCATTATGTGTCCTTTGTCATAAGGAAGTTGAAACCATCTCCCATCTTTTCTTTGAATGCCCCTTTGCTAGGAATATTTGGCATTTTTGGTGGGAGGCATGGACTATTCAATGCAGAAATCCATCTTCCCTTGGAAAGCTTTGGAGGAATATTGGACCCACTCCAACAAACACTTCTTTTTTGGACATAGCCTGGCCTATTGGCTCTAGTTTAATTATTTGGTAGATTTGGTTGGAGTGCAATTGAAGGATATTTCTAGACAAGAAGCTTCTAGTGGGCCAATTTTGGGCTCATATTCTTAGGGTTCTACAAGAAATTTTGTATGTAAAATGTGACTTGTTGGTACTGGGGGACACTGGGGTTATCCATAATTTGGGGATTTTTGTCGATAGTACTAGGAGGATCAAGGCTGGGCAAGGAAGATGCTCTAGAGGGAAGGTATTAAGGGGAGGGAATTGGATGCTTCCCTCCACTGGGGTCTCGAAAATCAACACTGATTGGTCTGCAAGGGGAAATCTTGGGCATGCTAGTGTTGGTGGGGTGGGCAGAGACATTTTTGGGGTGGTTGTTTTCTTTTTCTCAGAGTATATGGGGCAGCACTCTAATAACCTCATGGAGGCCTTAGCAATTCTCTTGGATTTGAGGAGGGCATATGCTCTTGACTGGAAAAATATTATTTGTGAATCTGATTCTCAGGTAGTGATAGACTTGATTAATAGCTGACATCTTGATAATGTTAGTTGGCAACTTTCAATGGTGGTTAAACAAATCACTCATTTTGGAGATTTACTTGATTCTATCACCTTCTCCCATATCCCTCAGGAATGGAATAAGGTGGTTGATGGGTTGGCTAAATTAGAATTTTTGAAGAATGAGACTTGGTTGGTGGATGACTGGAACAATTTACCGAGGGACCTGACCTAGGATTTAGAGGGATGGATTACTGAGGATGTGAAATGCTGCATTAACACTCCTTAATCTCTTGTTTGTAGTTTCATGGCCCTTTTGGGTCTTCTTCTGCTTTATGCTTTGTACTTTTCCTATTGATTAATAAAAGTTTTTACCCCCTTTTTATTTAAAAAAAATTAAAAAAATAGGGGAGATTAAAATTAGATGAGGGTATAGTAAGATAAGGATTGAGAAATCGGATTAGGGGATAGGAAGATGATAGTTGGGAGATGAAAGGATTATAGAATGATGGAATGAAGGGAGAGAGGGTTTTTTTTGTTATTCATGGATGGATCCTATGGATGGGTTCTCCAAGGATCTTATGTCACAAAGGAATAAGATTCCCCTCAATAGATATGCCATCTATGATGAGGGCTAAGTATTTTCAAGATGGGATGATAATAGGATATGAGAGATGAAGGTTAGATGGAAGGATATAACATATATTGGATTCATAAGATGAAGGGACTAGGTGGAAGGAAGGATGAGAGAAGGATATATTGATAGATGAATGAAAAGTTTATAATTGGGAACTATATTCCAAGAGGTGTCCAAAGCATGTATGAACAATTGTCCCTATTATTATCAACATCTTAGGGATGAAGGAGGGATTGGAATGGCTATGATAGATGGGTAGGGTAGAAAGGTGGTTAGATGGATATGAGGGATAAGTAGTGAGGGGAAAATTTCCTCTAAGTCTAAAGAGAAAGTGGAGATGGGAGTTTATACATGATGCCAATTTTCTAGGTTTTCATCATGGTACTTTCCCAAGGTGCTTGTTTTTCAAGTTTTTTTTCCATTGGATGGATTTTTCTCTACTATTATTTTTGGATTGTTGGATTTTTTTTTGTATGGGTGGAGGTAGATGAGGATGGGAGTGTTGATAAATGTAGATGGAAGATAGTGAATGGGTGATGGAGAGATGAAGGAAGGACTAAAGAATCTAGTTCCAAACTAAGATAATAGGATCCCATGTTGAAGTGACTATTGGATTTCGGTACAACCTTATTAGGATAGATGGATTATGTGAGGCCATGGATGAGAAGGAATTGATGGGGGAGATGAGGAGGATAATTGATGAGATGTTGAAAAATGTATGGATGGAATTATGGGAAGGGAGTATGATGGGGAGACATTATTAAGACCAACACTGGCACATATTATTATGGATGATGAATGATTAGAGAAGGAATATATGGAAGATGTGGCAATGATGGAGGAGTTAGGGTGGTGAATTTTGGGACATAGCGACCCAAAATAGATCTATGATATGGAGGATGGTGATAATTATCTTTCAGATTAGAAAATTTAAATGTCATGATGGATTTTTTGTTTGAATATATTGCATCTTTTTACTTTGGGATCCACCTTTTTTTTTTTTTCTTTGTTGGGCCTTTGTGCCCTTTGGGATTTTGATATAGTAATAGTGATCCTTGATCCAAATATGATTAACATTTTTTCACTTGACTTCACATTTGAATATAAACCAACTAGGGTTTGATGATTGGCTTACTACCACAAGGGAGAGCCAATTCCCAGGTTTTGTGTTCTCTTGAGTTGTAAAGGAGATAAACTTGATGTATGTTTTAATAATCCTACTTGACATATAACCCGAGATATGAAAATGTAATTTATCACCAAAAAAAATGGAAAGTAGTAGAAAAAAGGTAGATATGAGAATGAGATAAATAAAGGAACCTACAATTGAAATTTGAGGATTAATTGTAGGGATAGGGGTGTTGGGTACCCTAGACTAAGATGCTTCTTTTTTGGATTTGAAAACTTGGAGATGTAGGTATGCAATTTAATCTATATTTCCTATGACTATTTTTATATTTAAACTCTTAGATCTAACCTACACACATGAAAAAAGGGGGAAAGTTTATGTTGTATAAGGACTTGCCTAAGTCAAACCATGTTTTAGTATTTCTACCCCCATGTACAAAAAATGATGATGATCAAAAGAGCATGTTCTAGGTTAGGCAGAGGAATGAAAAACAACAATTGATTTAAATGATAAATGATAAATGATAATGTTACCTTGATGTGAAATCCTTGATGAAGTGATGCCACACCACAAGTTTCCACAAATATTGATTGATGGATTCCTTGATTGCTTGATAAACCTACAAATGGTTAGACCACAAAACATAACATATTGTTGTAGCTAGCATGTAGAGGATAACACATACATCATAAAATGGCATGATTGATCATAGTATCTCCTTGAACACAATTAATTTTTTTACCCAATGTCTTGTAAACAAGATCTTGATTGATGAAAGTGGTTTAATAATACTATTAATTCTACCCTTGAATTACCTTTATTTATTTCTAGGATCTTCAATAGATTTTTCTAGGATTTTAAATGATGAAAATGACTTGTATTTATATACAATTATTTAATTTCCTACAAACTAAATATCAATAACTAACAAATGATTTTGTATTTTTAAATGTTAAAATGATGACACTGGCATATTTTAAATTTATCCAAAATAGGTTAAACGTAGGCATTGGGTGCCCTAGTCCTAACCTATCCTTTTGGTGTCTTACATTTTGATATATTATTATTAAGTCTTTATTTCTATTTCTACCTCTTATTTTTTGAATATTAAGATAAAATGAGAAAGTTAAACACATAATTAGGTCCAAGCACATAGGGGGATCTAAACCTAACATAAAATTTTCAAGGGTGACAATTTACAATGTTGAATTTAGCTCCCAATTTATTAAGAGTACAAACATGCACTCAAAATCACACTAAAGTAAGGATAAAGCCAACAAGGGTTTAAATAGCCAAAAATTTAAGAGAGGATGACATCAAATTTGGTGGATGTGCTAACCCTCAAGCTCCAAGATCATATGACAATAAAATGTAAGGATAAAGGAACACACACATGAGGTGCAATGTAGCATGGAAAAAATAAAGCATACATAACAAAGACAAAAGAAAAAAGTGATGAATACACAAATAATTTAACATAAGAAAATACATAAAGAAAACATGTGAAAGACACAAGGAAAACATGATACCATACATGAAGTAAACACACCAAAGATATATAGAAAAAACAAAATAAAATCAATTAAAACATGATAAAAATAAAACATAAACATAAGGTTAGTACACTAAAAAGTATTCAAGTTAGTAAGGTACAAAGACCCTAGTCTTAAATTTTCCTGAAATACCAAATTTCATTCCATGAATATGATGTTAGATAAAATGGTTCTCTCATAAATATTAACAATTTGTTTTATGCTAAATCACTAATGAGACACATGGCACCATTGGAAAGAAAGTTTTGTTATGCTTGTTGTCCATGTAAAAATTCTCAAGTTAATGAATCGACAAGTTGTGTTATGTTGAATCCATGGAGTATTTTTCCTATCATGTATTAGGGATCACACAAAAGTTCAATGCCATGGGGAATCAATTCAATAATTAACATCACAAGGGATGAATTGATAACCATGCCTTAAGGGACATTATGAATGAAACCACTACCAAAGGGGTATGTTAATAATTAAAATCTCACAAGATGTCAATGAAATTTATATGGTGATCTGTCCCCTTACAAAATTTCAATATACTTTCTATATTAATATTTTAAGGAGATGAATGGGAAGAGGAGATCCTTGAAAAAAATACACACCTCCCAAAAAATAGTTATCCTTTCCCACAAGTGTGAAGACAAAGACAACCATTCAACATACTATCATGTTACTACAATAAAAATATATATGGTTGCATGCAAAATTGTACCACCATGAATGACAATGAGCTAACAAGAGAAGCTAAAAATGATAGAAGGTGAGATATAAATCTTCTAAAAATACTCTCAGAGAATTCTATGGTATATAGATTAAGTTTAAATAAAATACCAAAGAGATTTCTTTGGTTGGAGTATTACAAATTTTCTCAACAAGATTATACTCTTTACTACTAGGTTGAGGGAGACAAGATGTGGGGGGAAGATATGGTTGAGGAAATGGAATGTATGTTGACATTTTTTTGGTTTCTTATTATTTCTAGTGTTATATGTGTGAGAAACTACGTAAGAAAATGGTTGATGTAATACATCTTGGTGCACATGATTAGTTTGAGTAAGCTTTTTTGTGAATTGTAGGATATGGCCATGAGGTTTTAGAGGTCCTATAATGACATGAATTTTAGAGGGAGGAATAATAATGAGAGGAGGTCCAATAATTACTTTTGGGCTTACTATTTCAACTGAGTGAACTACTTGTTGATGATATTCTATCAATGGGGGATCTAATGTCAACTCTAAATCTTCATTTATGCAAGCCACCTTACTATTATCTCAAGGAGAAAATGTATCAAAGATTATCATCCTCTTACACCACAATATCCTCCCAAGTAGGAGAGATATTGCAAGAGAGATAAAAAGTTTCATGATTAGGTAAAGTATCAATGATTACATCCTTTTACACCAAGATATGGTCAGAAGTAGGGGATATATTGGGAGAGGGAAAAACATGAGTATTGATAACTACATTCTCTTGCACCAAGATATTCTCACAAGTAGGAGAGATATTGGGAGAGGTACAAACATGAGTTTCATGATTAATTTAAGATGGAATACTATGTAAAGTGATGTTAATAAATGTAACAGTGATTTTATTCTATTATACTATGATGTTCTCATAGGTAGAAAAACTATTGGTTGGATAAAGGATGATGTATATCGATTTTGATAGCATGGAATAGGGTTTAGGATAGCACCCTAGACATTATATTTTTAGAAAACCATACTTTTCTATAAAAAACTAGACTTTTAAAAAGAAAACATATTATTAGTTTAATATTTTAGGGGTAATACATTTAATTAGGTAAATTAGCTCCAAACTAGAAATGCACAACAAAATCTAGAAGTTTTAGGACCAACTATTAAAAATAGGAACCATATCTTAATAGAGATCACAAATAGGGTTTCATATAGAAAAATTGATGAAAAAATAACTAGTTAGGGGTGGTGGGAACCCTAGTCTAGAGAGTTGAATTTTGATGTTTTAAAAATTTGAAATTGAATAATAATGTTTGAAAATGTATAAGTGTAGAGGTTTAGGTCTAGATGCACACAAATTTTTTGGAAATGCATGGAAACCTCATTTTTCTATATGAAGTACATAAGTATGCATAATTTTTGTATTTTTAAGGCAATACAATTTTTTTCAAATGAATTTTTAGAATTTAAAGTGTGGTAACTATCTAATTTTTTCCTGAAATTGAGAAAATCAATACTTTTTGATCTTTTAAAATGAAAACACTATGTGTTTTTTCACTTTCAATGTTATTTACTAAAAATATGCATGCATACTTCAAACTAAAAGTATCTTAATATGCAATGGGATTTCTTAATGAAAGAACTAAGACCAATCCCTAATAAAATATGAAATTATACAATTATATTCAAAATATTTTCAATTTTGATCTCAATTGAATTCAATGGGTTGCTTACTATTTTATGATCAAAGAGAGAAAATCCTTAATTTTAGAAATGAAACAAATGCAAATCAACAACAAGATCTTCAAATAACCTAGGTTTTGAATCAATTTTCAAAACTTATGCTACAAAAATAAAAAATACTAAGTGGAAGATATGTCAAGTTCACCAAAATGTGATGTATGTGCGATCCTAGATCGAACTAGGATTAGCTTCTTTTTACTTGACTCCACATTTGAACATAAACTAGCTAGGGTTTTATGATAGGATTGTTTCCAAAAGGGAGAGTCAATCTCCTAATATTTTTGTTTTCTTGAGTTGTAAAGGAGATAAATTTTATGTGTGTTTTAATAATACTATTTGATATATAACCCTAGATTTGAAAATGTAATTTATCACATAGAAAAAAATGGAAAGTAATAGAACAAAGGTAGAACTAAGAATGAGATATAGAGAGAGGAACTTATGATTAAAATTTGGGGCTAAATTGTAGGGATAGGGGCATCAGGTGCCCTAGATTGAGATGCCTATTTGTTAGATGTCAAAACTTTGAGATGCAACTTATAAATACTCTATGTTTCTTATGAATTTCTTCTACTCAAGATCCCATATTTGACTTGCACACATAAAAGAGGCAAAAAGGTTGTGTTATATAGGGGTTTTCTTAAGTCAAACCTTATTTTTTGTATTTTTATCTCTACATACTACAAATCATGATGATAAAGAGGGCATTTCCCTAGGTCGGGAAGAGGCCAAAAATACAAAAAAAATGACTAAAATGATAAATTATAAATTACAAGGTTGTCTTATGTGAAATCCTTGATGAGGTGATGTCACACAACAAGTTGCCATAAATTTTTATTGATGGATACCTTGATCACTTTATAGACCTAAAAAAATTTAGTCCACAAAAAATAATAGTTTTTTGTACCTATCATATACATGTGACAACTCATAAATATTCATCAAAATGACATGATTGATCTATTGAACACACCAAAATACCGAGAGGGGGGGTGAATTAGTATATTCTAAATTTTAATCCCAATTAATAACTATTGAAGCTAAGTAGTCACAGTTAAGCATTCACATACTTAATCAAAACATGAAAGAAGATAAGAATCCAAATAAGAACACAATTGAAACTAGATTTACGTGGAAAACCCCACAAGGGAAAAATCATGATGAGAAATTCTTCTAGGAGCTATTGTCCTAATCTATCCTCACAAGTAAATAACATTTACAACTTTGTTTTAGAGATACAACCAAAGGAAGCTACTACTCCCTCTTAATAAAAATTTCTTTTAGGGATACAACCCAATGAAGCCACTACTTCCTGATTAAAAAGGAAAAAAACTAAAATTTGAATGATGTTATGGCTTCAACCCAGTTATAGTCATCAATTCTATATATTAGAACTAAGGAAGATCTTATCACACTCTTCTCATTCAATTATGCATCTTCGTAGACTTCCATAATTCTCTTCTCATCTTTGATCTTCTATATATATCATCTATACACTTGCAAAATTCAAACTTTGTTAGCCATACATAAGAAAATATGAAAATTGTACTATGTTGGACTTCATATCTTTTGATGGTATACAAAAATGATGAAAAATTATTTACATTTCTCCCAGATGAGTTGATATGGACCATACAAAATTTTCAATCACACCATAATATCCACTTATAATTAAATTTATGGTGCACATCATTAACATGCCTTATTCAACCTTAGTAAAAGAGTGACTTCACAAAATGACTTGAAACATTTGTGTGGTACTAGAAACAAGAAAGATCTGCATGTGCTTCATACCTTAGATACTATGAGATACATGGAGTGTCCACACAAACTCATACAACCTATCTTCACAACATTTTTCTAGCAAAAGTAATCAAATACTTGTTTTGATGTAGATCAAGCATCTGAAACCAACTATATCAATCTGTCACTTGAAAACTAATCTTGTGGAGCACCAAAACACTTGAAACTTCAATATGTCATACATTAGACATCACTAAGTATATCCTAAAAAATTCTTGGGCAAAGCTTCATATCTAAAGGAATGTGGAACATTCCAAAAATTATTCTAAACCACTTTTCTCTATCATAGCATAGGCCAAAACTCTGTTATATTAAAATGAAAACTTAGACATAACACCTTCACATCTCCTTGAACTTATATTTTGAACTAGAAGACTAAATATTTCTCTATTGAAGGATGCTGACCAAAATGTTATGTCTTTGTCTTAGGGCCCCCTACTATTTTAAGGGCTCCCACCGGGGTTAGCAAGTGGCATTAATCCAGTAGTTCTTGAAAGCAGGCGGCATTAATTAAGAGGGGTTCCCCGGGAAGGACTTTACACCCCCTGTTCGGTCTATCCGCCTTCACCATCAACTATAGCTTAAGCGGGAATCAACTTTAAGCCTCCCGGAACTATCTAGAATTCTAGGACAGGAGCTAGCCCATCTCCAAATAACTACTTTCTCGAGTTCAACCGGAAGGAAGACTAGTCTACTCCCTCGTCCTACTAGGATGTTATTGCATACGTTATATCGTTGGGGCCATAGCTTCCAACTAATCTAGCTCCGCAAACCCCCCCATTATAGTTGCCTTAGGTTCAATCAGAGGTAAGGAATATATGGTCGGTGCGGTTGGCAGCAGGAAGGAAGGATGGGAGACTTGATTCCCAATTCGGCAGGGAGTTCTAGCCCTCACAAAATAGTTCTCTGGTCGGAGAAGTTCCCATCCTTCACCCCCGATTGTTCTTTCTTTCCCACTTCCCGAAAGAAGGATTGTTCGGCTATCCGGAGTTGAATTACTAGAAGGTTCCTTCCTTCTCACCCCCGGTTCATTTAGCCCATCTCCTTCATTGCCACCCTTTACACCTCCATCCTTCACCGGCAACGAAGACTCCCTAAGCCCCACAACAGCTATCGGACACTCAACTCCCTCCCTTCCTAATTCAATTACTGTAGGATTGTCCGTGTAGGCGGTGATGGAAGGATTATCCATCCTGGGGAATTAGTTTCTTTGGCCCATGCTTTCTAAAGAACTGCATGCTTTCTCTCTGCTAGCTCTAGAGATATCTGGTCCGACGAGGAGATCTCGCTAATGAAGCCTACCGAGGGTAACACCTTCTATTACCTGAACTGAACACGGAAGCAGCCTTCACTGAACACCCCCTCCCGGAACTAGACAATGAATCTACCGTAACCGGCTCCAACAACTCTCCAACCGGTGAGGGATCAAACGAGCCCAGTCATAACGGTGGGAAATTCGAGAAAGGATCAACTGCTGCCGGAGAATGGCTTTCTGCGAGAAACAACAACTGGATGGATCAACTGCTGCCGGAGAATGGCTCTGGATCAACTGCGGCTGGTGGCAAGGATGGTCAGTTAGGCCTTCCGGTTGTCAACTCGTTCTATTTCTTCCCCTAGGCATGTTCCGTATAGAATCTCCTCCCTTGCATGGGGGACTATCAGCCTTCTGTCCCTCAAATTCCCTCCGCCCCCAATAATCTAGTAAAGGGCGAGACTGATTAATCTACCCCATAGCCCCTAAAATTCTATGGTAGGGGCCTATGGGCTCCCCTTAAAATAGTAGGGGAGGCTTATCCTACCATCAATTAATCTACCCCGGCCCCCCACCCCCCCCCTTATAGTTGTTGTTCGAAGCGCTTAAGGGGAATTCTATGGGCGGCATTAATCCTGGGGGGGATTAGAGTCAATTCTAGGGTGGGGGGTTAAAGCGGTAGTTGTAACTTCTCCCGCCCCGTCGCTGAGAAGGATAGATAGAGATAGGCGATCAATCGATTATGATTCACTAGATAAAATGGTAGTTTAGGGCTAGGTGCTCGACCGATAGGAAACTCGTCCGGAAAACCCGGTACCCTCAGGTAAAGGAGTGGGAAGAGGCCGAGGGGGCTAGGACTATAGTTATTCCTTAGTCGAGTCGAGCCAACACCCATTGCTCATTCTTCAGTCGAGCCCTAATTAGAGAATACTATAGACGACTCGACTATAGATAGTAGTTCAATTCCTACTGTATCGGAAGAGAAGAGACAACTATAGACGACCGAAAGTATAACCATGGAATGCCATATAAAAAATTTCTACAACTTGTCACTAAGTGCAGTACATGGAACTAGCAAGATATATTTGTAGGAATATGATGTGTACCACCTCCACATTATACTTAGGAAATAGAGAAATTAGTAATCTTCCACATTGTTGTAATGTTGACCTGCACCATTCGATATCTCTACATATTAACAATCTTTGGAGTATATATAATCTTAAACATACTATTGAAATCAATGAAAATCAAGCTTATCAAGCTACAAAAATATCCCCCTTTTTGATATATGGAAAAACTAATAGATGTGCACAAGCACTCCCCCTTAGATGTTCATTTTTCTCCCCTCTTGATGTCAAGGGAAAAGGGTAACAAAAATTTCTCTATACATACAAAACTTATAAGCTCCCCCTGAATCTATAAAACTTTTACTCCCTCTAAGATTTCATCTAGCCACTTCACCAAAAAATTTCCTTGTATCTACAAAATGTTCTACTACTAATATATATACAATATCAAAAAGGAAAGATATCTTACATCAAAAAATAAAATTAGCTCAACTGGATGGAAGAATGTTCTTGTAAAATGACTTGAGCTGGATCAAGCTATTGTCAAATTTTTCTTTGTTGTGGTTAGGGTATGGACTTGACAAGTCAACAACACATATGTGCCATCTAATTACTCCAAAGAAGATGTTGTATGGTATTTTTGAATGATACTATTAGCCTCCGCTAGAAGTCCAATGGGTGAAGCCAAAAATAGGCTCACTACCTCTCTTAATTGCTTCACCTGACCTTTGAACTGCTCCCTTTAATCTTGCAATTTTTATCTAGGAGTGTAGAATCTTAAATTGTTCTCTTATGACACCATCATTGTCTTGTACAAGATCATAAGTTTTAGCTACATTAGTGATTTTCATTTCAATGGAATTGATCTAATCCTTGATGTTCTTTGTTGTTGTAGGCAACTTCAAATTGAAAATATACAATACGTTTTCTTCCTCTAGGAACTTCTAAATGTCCTTGATGTAGGATTGCAAAGTGGTCAATGCACTATCACACTTTTCATAGGAATCTTTTAGCTTCTTTTCATTAAACTATCTTTTTCTTCCTTCTTCTCCAAATGAGAAGAATAAGTCTCAAAGGTCTCCATTAGTTGCTTCATCTATTGTGTAGGGGGTAGTGATGAATCTCTTTTTACTTCAAGAAATTTCTCTTCCAATACTTCCATCACCTTCTCTAATTGACCAACACTCTCCACCTATTGTTGTAGCAACTCTTGACTTGTTGTGGAGTGGAATATATCTCCAAGCTTCAACTTGAAGGGGACACATACTAGAAAAATTTACTTGTCCATCAAATGTAGGAACATGAAATGGTTGCGAAGAAACCACTAGTTCAAGGGTATGTGTAGTATCATCATGGAAAAAATAGGCCCTTAAGTGGTGAAAGATTCAGAAAAATCAGAGTTAGGCACTTGACGTAAAAATTTGAATAAATTATCTTATATTATTTCAAAAATATGTAAGAATAGAA
>VDFB02124496.1:0-46862 GCA_007258455.2 Sequoia sempervirens | reverse complement strand
CTGGAAAGACATATCAGACATCAATAGAGAGGTCACCCCTCCCAGGCTGTGGGGAAGACTTCTAAGCTTATGACAAAAACTAAAATCTATCTCCCTTAAGCATGGCAAATTTCCTAGACGTTCTGGAAGCTTGACCAGCCCAGAGCAACTCCTCAAATTTAGATACTGTAATGAAGTAAGTTTCTCAAAATTGCTCGGAAGCTCTTTTAAACTCTTGCAATAGTGTAAGTTGAGAAACTGTAAGGAAGAAAGGTTCACAAAATCCGTTGGAAGCTCCTGCAAATTGCTACACTGGGACAAACTAAGAAAAGCAAGGGCCTTCAGTTTCCCAAATCCCACTGGTAACTGCTTCAATCTTTCACACCAATCCAAGTATAACTCTTCTAATAACAGGAGCTGCCCAAGCGATTCTGGTAATTCCATAAGATTATGACAATCTGACAGTTGTAGCTTCCTTAGATGACACAAATTGACTAAATTTGAGATCCCTGTACCAAGAAATGCCCTTAAAGTAAACCTCCACAGTTTATTAGAATAACCGAGTTCTGAGATTTGGTTTGAATTCCAGCTATTAAGGGGATTTGCAACATTGACCACTTTTAAAGCCAACAGATCCTGCAATTATAATTAGTTATTTGAAAATAAAACATTAAGACGTGTTTCTATCAAGACAAAAAAACAAAGGATTTGAAGGAATACCCATAGACGGAAATAAAAAAACCACCGTTGAAAAAAGAAAATAAAGTACATTAATTGCAAAATTAGAGTTAACAAAATCGTCTTGGGGAAATAACTACTTGCCTTCAGCCCACTCAACTTTATGTTGTTCTCCAACTTTATGTAAGTTAATTTAGAGAGCTTTGATATATCCATTGGCAGATTAGACACTCCAGCGGCTTGAAGAAATCTTAGCTCATTAAAGCTTTTACTGCATTTTCCTTTCACAAGGGTCCATTTTCCCACAGGAAAAACTCTTAGAGACCCACTCATTGCATCTAGCACCTCTGCGGGTACATGAATTGGACCTCGAAATTGTGTCAACCACACTCCTTTTATTTGAGGAAGAAGCTGTTGACATTCAAAACAAATTCAGTGAGGCGACCTAAAGTTTACAAAAACGAATTCCTTCATTTATAAATATTTAGTTTTTCGTACCTTATCATTCTGCATGGCTTTAATCGACTCTTCGAGAGTTCTGAAGCGGTTGTTTTTTTATTTATTACGCCCAACACTCAGAAGGAGATCATGGATAGATATCTTGGTCATTATTCTACCTTCCGCAGATCTTTTTAGTTTTCTTTTAATCAGAGCACCCTCTTCTAAGCATTCCATTTCTATCTTCCCAACAATGTATGCAACTTCCTCCCAGTCCCATTCCCAGTCCCACTTCCCACCATAGAAGAAGGAGCATATGTCAAGAAAAGCATCTTGAGCACTTGATTCAAGCTGATCATATGCAAACATAATTCTTCCTTCGTCGAATCTATCCTCCTTATCGCCACTGAAAGGCTCTCCATTTTCCATCCATTTAAGTACTCTTTCATAAGCTTCATCATCATTCCTCCTTCTACGGAGAAAGCCACCCACGACTTCCAAAATGAGTGGACAGCTGCTGCATCTCTGGGCGATCACCTTTATCTCAGGTCTTTCCTCCGAAAGGGAGTTTGTGTCTCTTTCTGGATCTCTTCTTCTGTTTAAAATTTGAATGGCTGCGTCAAGGGGAAGAGGCTCTATTGGATAAATTTCATATTTGACCCTGCAATACACCATTACATCTGAGATTTTTGTTTAGAAGCAACCTTAGTTTCTTAGGATTTGTTATCTCTCTGGGTAGAAGCTCTTGAAGAGGTTTTGCGAACAAGGCGTTATCGATGTACAAAAATATGGATTCTTTTTCCATAACTTCTTTCAGCCTCTCCCGTCCATTTTCCGAATCTCTTACTGCTTCTTTCTTACCAGTCAAATCTTCTAGAATAAAGGACTGCATTTATTTCACTGCATTTCTTTCACGTTGGGATTTTCTTCCAGGTTTTGGATGAGAGTAATCTTTGAATACTTCCAACCATTGAGTTTGTCTCTCAGTGAATCATATACTGCATCTGCTAATGTTGTTTTACCGGATCCACCGATTCCATGTACAATCACTGCTACAGAAGGCGTATCATTTTCCCATCGGAGGAGTTCAACAACTTCATCTATCTGCTCTCGTATGCCAACTGCGAGATATTTTTAAAAAGGAAGAAATCTATTATGAAATAGTGCCAAGAATGCAACTAAAACGAAACGGCTCATTATTAACTAAGTGGATGTACTTCACCTGAATATTTGACAGAGGGAATATGTGGCTGGTTGGAGATAGGAGCATCCTCCAAAATAGATAAGCTTTGGGTGCTTATCGATAAGTTTAGGACGCCCATATTTGTATTAAGACTCGAATAGATCTCGTCCACTTTTGACCGAATTGCTATTAGGTCATCTCTATCTTTCGAAGCATTGAAAAACCTATACATTAACATTTATAAAAATGAATAAATAATATAATATTTGTCACAATAATATAAAGATTTATGGTTTACACTCACACCAAGCAATACGTAATTACTTCTAGTTGATAAAAAAACATTATATTATTTTAAGTTATATATTAAGTATTTTGAGATTGAATTACATAAAAAAGTTATGTATGAATATTATTTTTTTCAAAAAAAAAAATCATGATAAATTATATTATGAAAGTTCATTTTTTAAAATTAAAAAACATATCAAATTATTTGGAAATAAATGAATATAGTTCAAATTAATTAATAAAAATATAGAGGTAAATGAATATGATTAAATATATAAGTTAATAATTTGATAGATGAATTTCTACTTTTTAATAATAATAATTGTGATTAAGAGATTAGAATAAATATTTTATATAAATTCTTATATAGTATATATATCTACAATGTGTATGAACATATAGGTTAATTAAAGATCTTGCATATGGAATACCTTCCTAATAAGCATGTATTAATAATGTAGATTTTTTATAGAAATATATGATATATAATGAGATACTTATATATGTTAACCCTTGCAAAACAAAATAGAGACATAAATTAATGAGGATGGAAATATGACTAAGTTGCATCACATCATAGTCCAACCATTTGTATATTTTGAATCTTCCACTCTCAAGATAGACTCCTCAAAAAATCAACCATTTCCCTATCATCCCGTGCACCAAATACATTAAGTTGCATGACTCGAATCTTTTATTATAGATAGTGCTAGATCATTAATTTATATTGTGTGGTTATGAAATTACTCATCCTAAATCATATGCACTTGGACATTACATCAACTTATTGGTGTGTATTTAAATAGTTTGCATCAAAAAGGAAATCTTATTATCACCATGAAAGTCAAAAAATATTTAGTCTACTATAATATAGGCCCCATTATTCCTTTCACCACCACTCCTTGTTCAACAGTTTACTAAAGACAAGCAAAGTTCAAGTGACCATAAAAATCTATGATGCATTTATAGCTAAAGGATCAAATTGCATGCCCAAAAATTTTCATTTTAGACCCAATCTTGCATCAATTTAATCATATTATTAATTCTCTATAACTTTTTTATTCAATTTTTAAATCTATAATTTCAATCATTAATCACAATAAAACACATAATTTTCATATATAAATAAATTAAAATTGACAAATTTTTAACACCTATGCCCCAATCTAAGTTATCATTAAATTTGAGTCTTAGCCCTATTAGTTTAAATTTAAGTGTCTCTATGTTTGATTAATTACATTAAAACTAAATTAAAATAGGGCCTAATTTAGTTATAAATTATTTTTTATTTTTTTGTTGCTACAGGGGTGTCTACATGACCCAACCTAGTGTCTGAGGGGTGAACTAAGGCGAGACTAATCCCCTATAGGTGGGCATGGCATCTCGCAAGCCGGTCTATTGGTTAAGCCTGAGAACAAGAGTCGAACCTGAAACTTATGGGGAGCAAACCCACGGCCCAAGCCAACTCTGCTACCCATGGAGGCATTTTAGTTGTAAATTATTTTATTTCCCTATAATTTGATTATTATATTTATATTTATCAATGAGGTTTGACTAGAATATAGATCATTTGAGACATCTTGGTGTTTGGCATATATATCCATGCATTTGTGAATATTTAAGTTATATTAGAATAGTACCATATATTAAATCTATGTGTTTTGATCAACTAGGGGTTGGACCCATCTCAAATGAATTTATGTGTGAATCCAAAGCTAGGCTCTCCCTAGACATATCCATGGTACAACTCTAGCATCACATGTGTGTTATAGGTATTGCTCGTATTCTAAGTGTTAACAAAATGTACTTGGAATAACCTTCATGCCTAAGGCATAAACTAGATGTGATAGACACAAATACTAGCCATGAAAACCTTAAAAAATCTATATAAATTTTCCTTTCATAAGCACTTTTTAAGTTTTGAATGCTTTGAAAAATTGTATTCTAAAATTCTATTGTATATAATTAAAGTTATATTTTTTTTAAAACGTCACCAAAACTTTGGTTATATAATGATAAAATGAGTAGATGAAGAAAAATCAACCTATCTATAAGTAGAGTTGAAACAAATTCTCTTTTAGTCAACACTATTGGACAAATGACACTGATTTCTATAACAAAATGAAAAAGGAGATTGAAATAAAGGAAGGTGCTATCATCTTTGCACTCCATTGATTGTTGGGAGATGAATATATGCGAACAACTCATAGATACAATGTCAACACTAATTCTTTTATCAATATTCATGGCTAATTTATTAGACATAATGAAGAGAAATAAATTAACATGCAAATGGAAAATGAATTAATCAAGCAATAGTTTTTGGGTGGTCTAAGCGATGTACTTCTAGAGGTTGTCAATGGTGAATGATTCCCTCCTTTAAATACAACTTTGGTGGTGTATAATGCATAGATCATGAGGTCATGACAACTATTTGTAACTCTCTTTTTTTAAAGGTGTAATGCACCCATATTATTAGGGGTAAACGTTTTTGATTGGAGCTATGAAGTAGGAACAAGAAACCACAAGAAACAACCAAACCCGTGAGCGCAATGGCCCAATGAAGGCATAAGGCCTATGAGCACTTTGGCCCAACGAGGGTTTGAACCCTGGTGGCCATCACTACAACCAAGCGATTTGACCACCAAACCATGCCCTTATCAGAAGACGACTATTTGTAACTATTGGGAATGAGAAGAAATAGATTAATTTAGGAAAAATGAAAGCTATGAAATGATACAATTTTTCTAAGATAAATAATTGGAATTGATGGTTGAAAGGAAATCTATTGGCACATTGCATCAAAGGATAATGAATATAATTCAAAAGAATTTCAAAATTGGGTTTGATTTTGCTAATAGAATTTTTGTTAGGGATTTGTCTCCTTTTCTATACCATATCCAATAATGTATGTAATTTTGGTCTCTTTTTATTTTTATGCCCTCAAGAATAGATTTGATAGAATGCAAATGGAGTTACACTTATGATAGGGGAAACATTTCTATTATAAATATGATAAATAATGGTTAAGATATTAAATATTTTTCTATAAATAAGTTGAGAGAAGCGAGTCCCTCTCCAATTAACTTTCAATAAAAGTTTACAACAAAACAAAAATATAGCTTTTGTAACAAGCTTTCAACCAAACAAAACTCATTTTATACCTTCAAACTGAAATCATCACAATGTCTTTAACTAACTCTCCCTCACTTGGGAATGGGCCATCATCTTATATTGATCCTTCCTTTTTTTTAATTCAAGATTTTTCTTTTCTATTGAACTATTGTCTATATTTCTCAATTTATATCTAGAGCATCATCCATATGTTGCCTCAACAACTCTACTAAATTATCGAAAGGAAATATTTCTAGTTTGTTGTCAAACTCTGCCAATTTCATAAGAAGATTGTTGAATTCGTTACATCTATGTTAATGAATAAAGCATTCAGTGAGTTCTTCTACCTCTTTTTTAAAATATTAATAACAAAACACTAGGGTAAAACTGATATGAAAGAAATTCCAATCAACAAAAGAGTTGTTTAAAATGCTTTTCGCACCTTTTAACCCTTTTAGTTTTCTTCTGCGAACAACATAGGATGGCTCCCTGCACTATCAAAGCAATAGACTCGTTTATTTGGGTCAGCATCTCATCTTTTGTGCCAGGAATTCCCTTGAGTTTCCGGACTAGTTTTGCCAATCCATTCATAGAGTTAAGAAGGTCTAAACATTCTATCTTGTTTTTCTTAATAGTGTCCACTCTGTTTAGAACCGCAGCTACCAGCAACAGACAGAGGCCAGCCCAGTGCACACTTCCAGCTGCCTGTAACACATTTATAGCTGTAGAGTGTTTGTTTCCAGAATTTTCCGATATCTGCTCAACCCATGTCGTACAGCATTCAAAACATGGACATTGCACTACAATAATTAAGTAATTTCCTGAACTAAACTTGTCATGTCAGGAACAAATCATTTAATCTAGTGTTCGCAAGAGATCTGGGTAAATAATTACGTATATATAAAAGCCACGATATAACTGTGAACACTTGTACAATTTTCTTTTTAAGAAAGAGCGGAAGCCAGAGAAAATTGATATCATATTTAGTATATGCAGAATGGTTTTTGAAAATAATCACCTCTTTGGCGAGTTTGTTGACGTTTTCTGAAACGCCTTCTGCGATTTTTTCGGATTCGGATGAAGAGGGTAGCCGATCTACTATTGACTTTTCACTTTTCCAGCTTTTACCCTGTAAACAAAAAAAGATTGTCAATAATTGGAGTTTGCTATGTTCAATAACAAAACAAGGAGTTTTTAAAAAAATGTAAAATGGGTGGAATTTATACCTGATTAGCTTTGCAAAGGGCCAAAAACCTGTCAATATTGGCGATCAATTGATCAAGATCACAGTCTAGCCCGTCCTGTTTAGTATTGATACTCTGGTCAATGAGTTGAGAAATGGGAAGAGAGCACTGAGCAGATGATTGTTTGGAAGCCATTTTAAATGCTTACAAAAGGAAAGAGAAATGAAAATAAGTGTGGGACAATCACAGAGCAATTTGCCGGTAATAAAAGTTTGGGAGAGGAAACGGTTGGGTTATCGAGAGTAGCTGAGTTGTTTATAAGTTGCTAAATGAACTACGAGTGAAGCTGCTTTGAATCTTCCGCAAGAAATACTGGAATATCTCGCGTTTCCTCCCGCGTTCATGGAAAGTTCGGTGAATGGAAGAGCGTTAATAGGAGCCCACCATCTTTTTGGTACAATAAATATCTTCCGTGTAGATCTCACTTAAAACAGATTCCCCCTATGAAGTCGACTTCGTGGAACTTTCAACGAAGAGTATTTGAGAAGGAAGTTCGCTTTTTAGTCTATTTATGTTGTTTGTTAGCCACAAATATCTAGCACAGGGAATATTGATTTTAACTATTTTATACAGAGTTTTTTCATCCTTTTACTCTGGGTTTCTATAACATTACGCATGCCGTATTTTGTTTGAAGGTTCCCATTTAGCACGACAGCCTTCTAAATATCTTACAATTAGTACAAACATTGCCTTCACTTTCAATCTTGCCTGGCAACCAGAAATGACAGAGGAAGGACATTTCACATGGTCCATTGGAAAAAACGCTGAAAGAAGAAAATGAAATAATGTCGAATCTCTTCCTGACATTGTTGAAGTTAGTCTGGTCAACGTGTCCAAGCCCGCCACCTAATTCGGTGCTGCAATACACATTGTCCGATTTGACAGTCGTTTAACCCTAATTTTTGTCCCACTGACACCTAGTTGACACCAAATATCAAATCCCAATACCTTCAACGTTACGGCCAAACTGATAGCTAAATGTCTTTTATGATATTGCTATCAGGATTCAACCTGTAGTTTTAAGAGTCAAATGTATTACCTAGTCTATATTTTATGAGTAGTGGTTCACAAGAACCCATCTCTCATAATAATGAATGGTCCACTTAGCACTCATTGCATCTAGGTGATGCTCCCAAGGGTGAAGCACTGGGTCTTCCCAGGGGTCACCCATCCCAGTCCTACTCCAGCTCAAGCGTGCTTAACCACAGAGTTTTCTCCAAGGTTAAGCCCACTTAACTTGCAACCCCATTTGCAAAACCTTCAACAAGTGTTGTGCCTCATAAACCATTCATTATAGAGCCCCTTTAGCTCATCAATTGATAAGTAGGAGGTGTTTTCGGCCAGGCTTAAAGATCACACACTAAGGTTTGACTCCTTCGGTGGCTCGTGGGCCCATCGTTACTCTGTTTTGTCGGATTTATATTCCTTCGGTCCACCGTTCTGTTTGCCGTTGCGGTCATCTTAACTCCCCCCGGTCAGTGTCACCGCAGCGGTTATGTTTGAATCTGCATCAGTCACTGTCACCGTAGTTGTTATTTTTGAATCTGCATCTCCCGCCCAATCCTTGGAAAGAGCAACGACATTCCCTCCTTTTTCAACTACATTCTCAACAACACTACCAAGTCGAGCAGATTTCACCTCTCCGCTGCTCTCCAAATTAGATGAATGCATAACAGTAAGTTTCAAATTCTTCAATCTAGAAATTTCTTCCCATTGATAACCCAAGAAATGTGCACCGTTTCACAGATGAAGAATTAACTCATTACTCCCATGTGACTTGACAGAGGTTTTACAATCGTTGGGCAAGGAAATTCATTGTAATGAACATTCCACGTTTGGGATGTGCCCCTACTGCCAGACGTTTGGTAAAGTTTATAAATAAAAGAGGATGGCCCATGCTTGTAAACCAGGTGGTTGTGTCATATAACACTGCTTTTAGCTCATCTCAGACTGAACTCGATAAAGCGACCATTATCCAACTTAATGCTAGTGATCTTGTAATGAACGTTATAAAAAATGGTGAAGACTACGGTAAGCTGCTCTCTTTAAAGAATCTCTTATTTTTATCAAGTTCTTGCTTCATTTGGATTAAGTGATTATGTGGCTGAAACAATGTAATGAATTTACCCAAAATTTGGGTGCAGGTTTTAACGATACTACATCAGCATGCTGTGGATCGGGAGACTTTGGTGCAGAAACAAGCCATGGAAAGACTAATCCGTTGAACTTATTTTGCAATGATATAAGAACTTATGTAATCTGGGATGAACTTCATGACTCTGAAAAAGTTTATAGCATTATTTTAGAGCAACTTTATAGTGGAAACACTTATATTGCGTTTCTGTTTAATCTCTCTACACTAGTCTCGGGAGAAATTTGTTTGATTAGTAATGATGCAACAATCATGTCGGAGATGTAGTTGTTATTGTTTCATTTCTGAGGGTTGCAAAATTCACAACTAAGAACTAAATATTTAGGAATAAGTTCACACAATTAGAGTATTTGTGTGAAAAACTTATTTTTAATTATTATTAATGACTTATTAAGTTCCTTAAGGCGAAAGTGTCTATTTGAAGGGAAGATAAAAAAATTTCATTGCAAACTAACAAACAAAAAGGACTAAATTTTTTGGACTGCCAAAATATTGGAGTCTTTTATATTTGTTGAAAGGACAAAGTTTCTACAACCATGTGTTTTGCTTGGGAGAGAAAAAGGAGCTATTTTTGTTACTATTGATGAGGCCAATGAACAAATCATCTAATTATTTGAATGACCAATAGATGTGTTGGGATCATCAAAGCACGTCTAAAAAGGTTATCAAAGGAAATATAGGTTCCTTGACATGTCTCCATTTGAGTATTGGAGGAGGAGAGGTGCTTGAGGTCTAAAAGGGAATGGTGTGCCCATCTGATAATTTAGTGGATGCTCAATTGTAAGAATGAAAGAGAGAATTCATAATTTGTAATATGAACATACTAGATATCATAGACTTCATTTCTTCACGAAAGAAAAGTGTTGGGATTTATAAATAAATGCATAATCATATTGTCGGTACTGTTAGTTTCAACTCTAGCAGTTTGTTAGAGTATTCTTTCAAGAGGTGGTAAATTAATTTCATTTAGTTGTCAAGTTTAGATTCAAGTTTGTAAGAATTGGTTGTACCTCTTAAGACAATAAAAATCATGTAATCTTTTGAAGTATTCATATAATAGATAGTTTCATTTGCGTGTATCTTTTTTCTTTGTCCTCTTGCTATCTCTCTATTTTTTATCAACTTGTAGGAGTTTTGAAAATTAAGACTAGCCTAATAATCGTAAATGTTTTTTGTGTCACCTCCTACCATAGCTCAACCAATCTTCTACTTCCTAATTTTAAATTTTGGTATATTATTTTTATTTGTTGATTTGTTTATCAGTTGTGACTTGATTTTGTAATTTTTTACTTGTTTCATTCCATTTTGGCATTTATTTAATTGCATATTTTCATCATTTTATTGTTCAAGATGGGAAGTTGAGCTTATCATCTTTACGTAATTTTGATTAGGTTTTGGAACATCAATTTTGGAGTAGGAACTGCCTCTTTAACCTCAAATTCATCTCAATAAACTTTACTAAATGATCAATAATTGCATCAAATAGGTTTACCTCATCAAGTGATTTATTGTGGTCTTTAATGTTATCCAACACTCTTTGTTCTCTATGCAACTTTATGTTATCACCATGCAAAGGAATAGTGGCATAGGAAAGGTTTGTCTATATAATCCCACCAATGGATGCTACCTATATTCTAGTTAATAACATACCTCACCTAGGAGGGCGATCCACTATTATAATATCCATGAAGAAATATTTATCTATGTAAGTGGTCAATTGTAAATTTGAATTATTCACTACTAGATGACATTCACCTCTGTGGAATCCATAGAAAAACCTTTTCCATATGACTTCGACACTTGAAAACCCAATTCATTCATTACCTAAAGTGGCATGACATTACTAGATGCACCAAAGTCTAACATGTAATTATGGATCAACCATTCATTTATTATCAAAGTGGTATAAAAGGATCAACACTCAACTAAATTTTGATAACAAAAACTCCAAGGTATACCTCAATGGTCTCCTCCTTTTCTACATTTTACTCTTGATTTGACTAGTTGTTCAAGTGCAATAGTAGAGCTAAAAGAGAAATCTTACATATGACCTATGCTCTAAAATTCTAAGAGCCTCACCTAGTGGTAAATAAATCCTTACCTAAATCAAGATATGCGCTACATCAATTAGCGTATCTATTGGCAAAGGTGCATTGGGTGCTAGAGTTCAATCATTTGCATCAAGAATGCAAAGCACCACTAGGATGGAAGAGGGAGCAATACCATTATCTTTCACCTATTTTCTATCTTGAACATCTCCAACTATATGTTTTGAGGATACCTCTTTATCACTCCTAGATTCCTTGGTATCAAGAATTTTTTTTCCCCATGAACAACAATGCCTCCTATTTGTATTGATTGATTCTAGACCTTCGGCATGCATTTTTTTTTTGCTATCTTAGATTCTTCCCATTTTCTACAACCTTTTTGATTGGGATATTGTGTCTATCATCAACACTCACCAAAGTCTACATATCAACATCATTTTTTTTGCTATCACATTTTCTTTACTAGCTCGTTGCCCCTTCATAGGGACATATCTATTTCTCAAATGGTAACCATTATGGACCTATATTATTCAAGTGTAATGAGGTTTTTGATGTCCTCATTTGATGGTCACATCCTCCTATACCTCTTTTTGATGAGATCCTTTAAATTTGATAAAATTCATGAGCTAGAAGTTCATACTTTTGTGGATCAACATTACCTTCATACTAGAAAACTTGGTCAAATTCCTCAAAATTGTCTCAACATAATTCATAATTTTCTTGACCATGCACAAAATCATTGAATCGGTCAATATCATCTTGATAGTACTCAACACTACCTTCCTCATTTGGGAACTCTTTATCCCTACTCATGAAAAGTGCAATTACATAATTCTAAGGATCATGATGAAGGAAACAAGACTCATGCCATAAGATCTCTTCTTGAAATTTCATACATGCTATCATTAAAGGATCCAATGTGTCCTTATCTTGTTTCCTAAAGCTTACATGCTTGGGAGTAGCTCACCCGTCCTCTTGTTGTAGCCTTTTAGACCAATCAATATTATAGGGCCTATTGTGCAACCTCTCCCTTCATTGAAATGTGTAATTATAACATATAAGGTCATGATCGCTTCTCATTTCAACAAAATTTATAAGAAAGTTCTTTCATGGCCCCTATTAGTTTATCCAATTCATATTTAGTTAAAAGAGGTTTATTTGCAACAACCCTATCTGATTGTGAAAAATTTATATCGAGTCTTTTCAATTTCTTATCTAATTCCCTCATATTGCTTTCAATATTAATAGTTGTTGCATATGCTTCTCTAAGTGTGTGAGGGTTTATTTTCTCACAAAAATACCCAATCTTTGAATCAAAAGAACCATTTAATACAAAAAATGGCACATTGATTCATTTGTCTTGAGGTGCTACTTGGTATTTTTCTCATGGTGAGCATGAAATTCCTATTGAAGTTTTCCACCATCTCGTTGATGCTTTTCTTGATAGTGGTGAATTCATGCATGGTGAATTTTGGGTCAATCTTATCCCATATTGCATTATGAATACATTCACAAAATCCTCCCAATAAGTTATATTATTTTTAGGGAGATTCTTGTACCACTCAAGTTTGCACTTTCTTTTAGGGAATGTACAAAAAAATCATCATCACATCCTCATCTTTATCTTGTAATCATCAATGATATTGATAAAGTATCTCAAATTATCTTCTCTTGTCACCACATTATTTCTCTAGAATTTGAGAATGTTTCCCCTAATTTCAATTGGGATTGGATTTGGGTAATTTGGGATAGCAAAATAGTCTAATTTCCTATACCTTTTAGCTCCCAAAGGTTGCTTGAATGGTGTGAATATTTGAGCCTACCTATGAACTTGATGGGAATCATTTTGAATATTTCATCCTTATCGGTTCTAAGAAATTTTATTATGAGGCTTGGGTATGTGTTGTTGATTTAGATTTTTCTATTGTGTACCACAAGCATAGACCTAAGCTATTTGATGAACCTCAACCTAGAGTTCTTGTATCCTTAAAACTTGGTCAATGAAGTCTATTTCTTCACATGGGATCCTTTCTCTCTCATCAACATCACTCTATACTTGTTGATCAACATCATGGAAATTCTGATCAAATTAAGATCTATAAAAATCTTAGGTGAAAATTATTGTTGGTCAATATCGTGTGTGTCCATGTCATGTTTAGGCCTACCATATGTTCTTACATTTGTGTTTCCAAACCAACCCTTACCTATTTTACCAATCACTACATTCTTCCATCTCACATCATAATCATCCAAATTAATACTTCTCTTTTTGAGAAATTGATCAGCTAGGTCATTAAAGGTGTATTGATACTGGTCTCTTAAGTCAACAAAACCATCACCTCTACCCATGCTACTTGCTTGGTCCTAGTTAGTTTTTTCCAAAAGAATTGCTTCCATCTTTTATCTTTTACTTAGCATGTTGGTTTCTTGTATGAGTTGCATTACCTTTTTGTGCAAGTTGATCTACACACTATCTTATTTTATGTATGACTAGGCTTGATTAATAAGAATTAATCTAGGTAATTCCTATAAAATCATCAATTCTCGAAATGAAAAGATGAAATTTATCTTAATGAAATTATACTACTTCAATCAAAACCAATAGTTGCAAACATACAGATACCTATAACTTTTCAATGATTTTATGTTCACAATTTTCCTTGATAGTGGCACTAGATTGATGGGTCCCAAAATCACTGCTCCAATTCCTAGAACAAATCTTTCACTTTCAAGGCCAAGGTTGTCATCATGAAAGTGAAACTTAATCATCCACATAATTATCTTGACCCCTAATATTGTTACTAAACCAAGAAAAATTAAGTTCCTTAAGGACCTTCCTATATATGATTTGAACATCAATGCAATGAATTCATGGTCGGGGCAATGTACATAATCTACAGGATAAGTTAGTGACACCATTTCATAATATTTTTTACCATGTTCTATTGTGGAAAGATGAGATGCACTAGGACTGAAAATATTTTTGAAATAATGCTGTGTTCTTTTGATTTGTTTATTTTTTGTGTGATTGGAACACATATCAACCAAATTGGTGTCAATTCAAGGGGATATAGATTCACATTTGACAAGGAGAAATAGAAAGAGATAATAACAAACAAAAACAAATTAATCTAGCATCTAAATGCATTACAAATACAATGTTACTAGTTTCACATGTGTATTTATCCATTAATGACTTGGAAAAATTCATATCCAAACATGAAATAATTTCTTACAAGTTATAATAGGTTTAGAATATTGTCATATTCATTATATGATGCTTACATTCATAATATATAATGTTTTGAATAAAATAACTTAAATAGAAGTATTTTTTAATTTTTATCATACACTAATAGAGACATAAAACTAAATAACAAGTATGCAATAACCTTTGTAATAACATGATACAATCTCTGCATCCTTGTATTTTCACCATAAACTTGTATTTTCCCTTCAAACTGAAGTTCTAAGTTCTCTTATTTTTTTGCCTATATCTCTCTAATATCCAATAACTTTAAATGAAACCCAAAACGTGTCATTATACCCAACTGGGTGAAATCGTAACTTGTGGCATTGTAGCAATACATAAATTAATAGTCTATGTACATCCCTGCCCAAATTATACCTTTATACCTTTATTGGTTGATCTCCATTGTTCTTCTATCCTTCCCTTTTGAATATTTTAGATATGTTGCTCTCAGTTTTAAAGTACACAAAGTAAAAGGCTTAAGATGAAAATGGGGATAGCGAAAGATTGAAGATGGTGGTGGTTAGAGAAATAAAGAACTCAAAGCCCAAATTTATAGATGGGAGAAAGGATCTACCAAGGTTGGACCTAGTAGTGGGGCTATTAACAATGAGGTTTGGAGTAATAGGGTTAGGAATAGGTGAAGACTTTGTGGGGACAAAGGACCCACCCAGAGTAGTCTTTGAAGAAGATTTAGTAATAAAAGGGTTAAGAGTTGGGATTTTAATTGTAACCATATTAAAATAGGGAATGGTTTTGGTTTCAACAAGGAACTAAGACTACAAGGGGAAATTTTATCTTGTCTAACATCACATCCACCATTAGTTGAATATATAAAGACATGAGAATATAGAATGAAAAACTAACCAAATTCTTATGTATAAGGTAGTTTGAGAGAGGAAATGATAGGAAACATGCATTTATATTGGCCTTATAAGATAAATACTTGAGTAGGTAGAAGCTTACCTCATTCCAAGGTGGTGGTAAGGCCTTGTGTAGGCAACTAGCTTGGAATTTGACTAATTCCTCTAGCCCTTTAAGAAAGGCATTGATATGCTCCTTGCTCCTAGAGTTGTTAGATTTGTGAGTCTTAACACTATTGATAGATATCCTAGTAGTGGCAATAATGGCTTATTTAGAAACTCCAAAGCTTAGAACTCTCACTATGACTTTCCTACTATTTTAGGATATCATAAATTCTTTGGAACAAGGGGGTTATACTGCCAGCTTGACATAAATACTCTAAGGGTGTAAAAAAGCACATAAAGATCATCACAAATTGAGTTTGTAGTCACAAAATAGGTTAATAGACACAATTTTAGATTGTAATTCACAAGATCAATTTATCATAAGATAAAAAAAATCTAATAGTCTATATGGTAAAATATAAAGATCATTAAGAGTTGAGTTTGTAGTCACAAAATAGGTTTGTAGGCACGATTTAGATTCTTTAATTCACAAGGCTAATTTAACATAGAGAGAAAATAAATATTTGGTTTCGAACCACATACACAACTATCTCGAACATCTACAAATTATGAGGTGTATCAATATCTATATTAATCAATATTCATATTCAATCATTAAACTAAGTAATATTATCTCTTATTAATACTATTTATAATTTATTTATATAATTAACCATCCAATATTTATTAATCCATTCTATTTCACTCTAAAACACTTACACCTTCCCTTGCTTAAATTAATTTGTATTTTAATGTGCTTAAATAAAGCCCATTTTTTTCCATTTTCTATGGATGAAAGAGGGAGGAAACACTTGGATGCATTGTTTTATTAGTCTCTTTTGATTTGCAATTTCATCTCGAATCATGTAAAATACCTAAGAAGGCCTAGGAGAAATTTGAAAATTTGTATGGTAAAATTGTAAGAATTGGCATATAATTTTCTATACCATGTAAGATTTAGTCAAAAATGTAGCCACCCAAGACCTACAATCTTCAATGAAATCACATGACAGATAATAGATGAGAGAATAATTATATTATATCAAAGGATTCAAATGACACAATAATGATGAATTAGGATTACAATAAGAATACGAAGAGTTAACTCCTTGGTTATATAGACTAGGGTTAGATATAGGTTATTACATAAAATTATGACATGTACCTTAATCTGATGACTTGATACATAATGTGATAAGTATCTTATGTGTATCCTAAGTAAACTTAAGTAACTAATGTGAATATGACCTAGGTGGTGAACTAGTTAGGCAAACCACCCCATTCACACCAACAATATAAATACCTCATATGTACACCAATCGAGATGGATTCTAAATATGAGTGGTGACTATTTTAAAAAACTAGCAATTAACTTCCATTTTGAAATATTGACTTCACAATCCCTTTTGTTTTCTTTAACAGGTAAAAATTCAAAACATTGTGGGCATCTTCTATGATCACCTTATTCCTTAACATCTATTGTTTGAATCAAAAGATATAGTGAGCTACTTTTTATTATTTTTTCTTTTGATTGTGATTCCATTTCAATAGCTTCAATCACACACTTTAGTTCTCTACAATGGCTCGGATATGAGGAGAATGCTACGATTGATTCTCAATAGCTAAATTCAACAAAGTGATTCAATCTTCTACAATGGATGACATGAGGAAAATTCAATATGCTCATTCAACTCTTTCAGCTTGATACCTCTCCATCAATATGCCACAATATAGAGCATGGAATTTAAAATATGGTTTGCTCGGTTCAATTTTTTCGGGTTTGTTTGTTCTATCTTGATAAAAATAAGAGATTCAGCTTGATACCAAAGTCTCCCGATCCACAGCATGCTGATGTAGTATCGTTAAAACCTGCACCCAAATTTTGGGTAAATTCATTACATTGTTTCAGCCACATAATCACTTAATCCAAATGAAGCAAGAACTTGATAAAAATAAGAGATTCTTTAAAGAGAGCAGCTTACCGTAGTCTTCACCATTTTTTATAACGTTCATTACAAGATCACTAGCATTAAGTTGGATAATGGTCGCTTTATCGAGTTCAGTCTGAGATGAGCTAAAAGCAGTGTTATATGACACAACCACCTGGTTTACAAGCATGGGCCATCCTCTTTTATTCATAAACTTTACCAAACGTCTGGCAGTAGGGGCACATCCCAAACGTGGAATGTTCATTACAATGAATTTCCTTGCCCAACGATTGTAAAACCTCTGTCAAGTCACATGGGAGTAATGAGTTAATTCTTCATCTGTGAAACGGTGCACATTTCTTGGGTTATCAATGGGAAGAAATTTCTAGATTGAAGAATTTGAAACTTACTGTTATGCATTCATCTAATTTGGAGAGCAGCGGAGAAGTGAAATCTGCTCGACTTGGTAGTGTTGTTGAGAAGGCAAAGGCTATCCAGCCCCCAAAACAGCATGGAGGCATCGGATGCCATGCTTCTGCATATCCTGACAGCCATGCGCAGCTAACCGTGTGCTGTAGGAATTTCTCAGATTTTTTTGTTTTACGTGCCCCAACTACTCCTTTTTAATAATTTTATATTTATTTTTAAGTTTGTATAATTTTTATTTTTATTTTAGATTTGATTTTTTTCTTCTAAGTATAATATAATGTAATAAACATATATAATAATTTTTTATATAAATATAATTATACTAATATATATTGTAAAATTATATATTTAAAATATATTTTATATATATTGTAATAAATGTGATATATAATATATTTATAAATTTAAGGTTTTTTTTTCTCTAATATATTTATATACTAGCATACCTATATTTAAAAAATATATTAATGTACGCGGAGAGATATATTTGTGGAGGCACCTATGTTATAAATAAAATCAAATAATCATTAAATAGCTCTAAAGTAAAATGTAAAATAATTCTTAAGTAAGTAGAATAACTTAAGAGTGACAAAATAAACTAATTATAATATTAATTGAATTTTATTTACAGTTTTTTCATTTTTCTGAATTTTATTTACTTTTTAAAAAAGAATACATGTTAACCTATTAAAAATATATGTAATCACCATGTTTTAAAATAGGAAAAATTAACATTAATTATTTTTGAATAATAAGTTGGTAACTATCTTGACCTAATTATATGTTTTGTGTTATATGGATCATTAAATATACTTAAAAAATATGTATTTAAAAACATGTTTAATAAATTTATAAATTTTATTTCATTGATCTAATTAATCAAAGTGTTAAAAGTTCATAATGCTTTATTTTTAACATTGAACTCAAGTGTAAAAATCTTTTTGATTTAACTATCTATGTTTTTAAGCAAGTTTTAATCACACTAATATAATGTATTAGTATATCATGTTATGAATGGAAACATATTAGTTTAATTAAAATATATCATTAAATTATAAAGGGTTGTGCACCATTTTTTTTCAATTAAGTTTAAACCTACACTTTTTTTTTCATTTCTCTATATATTATTAGTCTTTTTTTTCCATCTAATTTCTTTTGTGATTTAATCCTATTTACTGTTCCTTTTAACTCCTATGCTTTCCTACCCTTGGTTTTTTTATTTAGGATGCAATGTGTAAGACTTTAAATTATTTAGGGTTACAATTAGGGTTGGGGTTAGGGTTAGGATTAAAGTTAGGGTTATCATTACAATTAGGGTTATCATTACAATTAGGGTTAGTGTTAGTGTTGGAGTTTGTTATATTATATGAAATTTATAATATTATATATTAAAAATATAATGTTATAAATATATATAATATTTTTTATATAAATATAATTATATTAATATATAATTTTTATTTTAAGTGTAATATACTTTTTTCTTTAAGTATAATATTGATATAATACTATTATAAATTATATAATTATACAATATATTATATATAAATATAATTATATTAATATATAATTTTTATTTAAGTATAATATATTTTTTCTTTAAATATATATTTTAATATATTATATTATTATATTATATTATAATATCATAATATTATATATAATATATTGTAATAAATGTGACATATTAATATATTAGAGAAAAACAAACCTAAATTTATAAGATATATTATATATCACATTTATATAAATATATTATATTATTATATTATAACATCATAATATTATATATAATATATTGTAATAAATCTGATATATAAATATATTAGAGAAAAAAAAACCTAAATTTATAAATATATTTAAAATATATAATTTTATAATATATATTAATATAATTATATTTATATAAAAAATTATTATATATGTTTATTACATTATATTATACTTAAAAGAAAAAAACCAAATCTAAAATAAAATTAAAAATTATACAAACTTAAAAGTAAATATAAAATCATTAAAAAGGAGTAGTTGGGGCACGTAATAAAAAAAATCTGAGAAATTCCTGCAGCACACGGTTAGTTGCGCACGGCTGTCAGGGTATGCAGAGGCATGGATGCCCCCCATGCTATTTTGGGGGCTGGATAGACTTTGCCTATTGAGAATGTAGTTGAAAAAGGAGGGAATGTCATTGCTCTTTCCAAGGATTGGGCGGGAGATGCAGATTCAAAAATAACAACTACGGTGACAGTGACTGATGCAGATTCAAACATAACCGCTGCGATGACACTGACCGGGGGGAGTTAAGATGACCGCAACGGTAAACGGAACGGTGGACTGAAGGAAAATAAATCCGACGGAACAGAGTAAGGACGGGCCCGCGAGCCACCTAAGGAGTCAAACCTTAGTGTGTGATCTTTAAACCCGGCCGGTGTTTTCCACAGCGTGTCAAATTATGATATTGCTATCAAGATTCATTGACCCATATTTCATGAGTAGTGGTTCACAAGAACCCATCTCTCATGACCTAATGAATGGTCTATTTAACACTCATTGCATGTAGGTGATGCTCACAGGGGTGAATCCTACACGGTTGAATCCTGATAGCAATATCATAATTTGACACACTATGGAAAACACCTCCTACTTATCAAAATACCCTTTACTCATTACATGGGAGAAGAGCAAGGAAAAACTATTGAGAGCGAGAAAATCAGGGTATGTAGAGTTTTGGCACCTCATTTCACAGCTTACTCTTTGCCGAGTTATACACCTAGGGGTTTGGAAAAGTGCAATGCCAGTCTTCTTTACTGCTGAGGACTTGCCAAACGCCATGATCAAGTCTGTCTCTAGGAAAATTGAAGAAATAACAAATATCAATTTGTACATTATATGGGATAATGTATATTGAAGTTTTGGCAATGGACATATGGTTTTTAGTTAGTTGTAGCAATGATTTTGTTGGAGAAACCTATGCATACTAATTATTTTTCTTTCCCTAGATGCCTATGCCATTATGCAGAGCTTTGGTTCTGTACACAACAGAAGATGTTACCAATTCAGGAAGGCACCTCATTGCTGACTAATGTTTCCTATTTAACAGGATTTTTTTTTTCACAAACAAAATCTAGAGAATCAGAAGTCAAACATCCTTTCGTTCAGTTACATGCAATTTTGATTACTTTGCACCTTGATGGACTTTGGGATGGGATTATTTTCAGTTTTTTTCCTGCAATTTCATGGCATGATATGTTTTTCGTGGTTTCTTTAACCTTCAATGATTTTCTTTGATTTGAGAGGGTTGCATAATCCATTAACGAACTTGTTAGATATGGGGTTGTTATAGTTGGAGAAGTGTATCGTATGATCTTGGACGAAGGCAAGTCAAATGCTTTACCACTTCGTTTGTTTTGATCACTTAGAAAGCCCTCTACTACATCGACCATTCAGGGAACAATACAAATAAATCTTAGGTTAGTAGTTTAGTATGTACTAATAGTTGTGAGGGTATTTGTTATAGTTTGATTTATCAATAAAATATATTTTCATTATTGTATGAATATAAAAATATCAATAAATATTTTTAAAAGTACCAATCATAATTTAATGTGTAAATCTACTCACCATCTCATAAGAAATACAAATACTAGTAGTCAAAATCTCATTTCACATAGGCCTTAAGTCAATCTTATTTATTACTAATAAAAGTTATATACTAAAATATCATGTAGTTGTCCCCACATTTAATAGTTTTACCTCATGCAATCTTGAAACTCTTTCCTCCAAAGATATACTATACTGTTGTTATATTAATTACATATTTGATAATTTAAAATACACACAAGTGTACGACTTTTCATCCTAAATCAAATAGAAAAAGATGCAATGCATAACTTCTAGTCTAAATACACACAAATGTCAAATTTTTTTCTTCCAATTAATGTGGAGTTGATGACCATTTTGGAGACTTGCACCACGAAATACTAAAGTACTTGCAAAGAAAAAAGAAGCTATAAGGCTCATCATTTGATGCATAAATTATATTAATAGATTTCAAATATAAAATTTAATTATTAAAACTCAAGTTTTAAAATGAACTTATTTTCTTTTGAATTTTCATATTCGAACCTAAAACCTCATGGAGGCCTTCAAATTGACAAATATATTTGAACCTATAACCTCATGAAATCACATATTCAATAGTGGTAGCTCTAGCAGCTCTAGGGTGATATTTTAACACTCAAACTATTATATTAGGGAGGAGTTTGATGTCCTAAAAAATTTGGTCACAATTTATTTTTGAGATATTCAACACAATCAAACATATCACTAAGAGTTTAAACAAGGAGGGTTCAAGGCTAGAAATAGTCATTTGTATGGATCTCAAAATGAGAATTCAACCAATAAATGTTTATGATCAATGAAAAAACTTATTGTCCTTTCTTGTTGTAGCACCAATTACAAGTTCTACAAGGAGATGCTAACATCGAGCTATTGAAGACCTCATAAATATAGTTTATATCCAAGGAAGGTAGAGTTTTCTTCATGATCATGATATTATTCTTTCTATTAAAAAAATAAAATTTAAATAGATATTGCAATTTTAGATTTAGAAAAAGTAGAGATTCTTATTTTTATTGCTCCACGGTAATATTTAGTAATTTAGAAATTTTTGGCCTAGATTGGAGGCTTTTACAAGTTCATTTGGATGGATAACGTGACTAAGACTTAGATAACTAGAAATTTAAGATATCTAGGGTTGCTTTCCCTTTTTGAGTAGCTCTTCCTTGAAATTAATATAGTTTTTAGTTTATTTTTAAAAATAAGCTCATGCTACTCCTTATGCACAAAAGGCACTTGCATTTAGCAAATTATAATATCTCAAGTGGACAAGATTGGAATCATAGTAAATAATAGGTGGATGGTTAAAGATCAATTATGAAATTTACATCGAACCTACTTATGAAGTGGTCTAACTGCAAAAAAAATCTTGTACTAGGTCAATTATTATATTCAAGATTTAGGATCCATTGCCTTTGGGCATCTTGGGCCACTTTATTTTTCACATGTCTTTTCTTTTTAGTTAGATTTATTCCTTATAAAATACAAGTCAATATGACACATGCTTGGAGAGAAACATGAAGAGTGAACTTGAATCAATAATTCTTAAGTGTTTGAGCATGACTATTTGAGGGATAGGGTTTTATTTCAACTTAAAGGGCCCTCTACAATGTAACTGTTATCTCTCAAAACTGTACCCGTGCTAAGTTACAAAACTTAGCATTTTGGAGTTTAACATGGAAACATTTATAGGCCTGTGGGTTGCCTAAACTTGGAATGGACCTCCAAATAAGGCTAGATCCTAAATGGTAATCACCTAAACTAAACTAATGACTTGCAGAGGAAAAGGGTAAGAAAGAAAACATAAACTAAAAATAAACCCTGAGGTGATGCACTAAAACATTAACTTGACCTGCAAACAACTTCCATACACAATTCAATTAAATGAAAAAAGCTTAGCTCACACAACTCAATTTCATATGTTTCTTGCATAAGTATTTCATCAGAAGACTTTAATGCCAAACATTTAAAAGGAAAGATATTTTTCACAACTACAAGCATTTGCATTTTAACACGACTTATGACCCACAACATACATATCTTTCTGCAAAAAGGTGCTAACATTGAGATATAAATTACAAGAATTAGGGAAAAGCTTCACAAGTAATCTCATCAATCAAACACTTGCACATAGTAGAATAGAAAAATTGAGAAGGAAAAATACTTTACTTAATTTATTTTCAAGGCATTCATTGTCATACATGTTAGAAGAGCTGCAAAACATTGCATTTTCTACCAAGGACTCAAAAATTCATAAAGTATAGAAAGAGAAAGCAAGAACAAAGTGTAAAATGAGTTTTAAACCAAGTGACTATATCCCAAACTTCCTCCAAAAATCCACCAAAAAAGGATCTAGAAACTCCTTTTTGTCAAATTCCTCCAAAAAGCCCAAAAAGTAGCAACCAAAACTCCCCCAAAAGAGCTCCAATATGTTGAAAAGGTCAAGTTTGACCTAGTGTATCATAAAGGCATAGGAATTTGATGCCTAAATGCTCTCATTCCCTCCAAAAAGGTGATGAATCAATCCTATATTCTCTCCCCTGGTCGACCAACTGCAACAACTAACTCCAAGATGCTTGCAAGACATGAAGACTCAACAAAACTCGTAAAAGCACTTATAAGGTATGGTATTCCATTTTGTATTTAAAATAGCAATTTGATTTAACAATTTATAACAATATCATTCAAATCAAATGCTTTACATGTTGGAACAAATGCAAAATTACAAAGGTCTTAATTCGACCATGTGAGGAAAATAAATGCAGAAGTGTCTAAGTCCTAAGCCATGGACTCCTATATATTAGCACAAATGAGGGAACATGGAAAATTTCCAAGGAACAAATAATACCATAGGCACACATTAATTGTTTGCAAATATTTAAAAGATAGGCAAAAATTTCATCAGCATAAACTTAGGGTAGGGAACCCTAATAACAAAACCGATACAAACACAAGAGATTGCATTTCATTTTTACACCTTTCTAGAGCTTTCCACCCATGGCCTAGGGTTTGAGCAAAGCTTTCATGGAGGATTTGAACACACAGTGAGATTTTTCCAACAAATTTGTGTGCAAAAACAACATACAGAAACTCAGGTAAGCCTTTGGTGAAGGCATTTTATCATTTTTATTCCATTCTATAGAAAATTTGCTCAAACTCGAGCCTTTGCATGAGAAACAAAATGAACAATCTGTTATATGTATTCCTCTGTGATTTTTATGCATTTTATTTTGTGTTTTGCCTGGCATCTCATGGTATTTTAATGGAAACTCAATCTTTCCTCTGTACATTACTTTTTGTTTGCAAACACAGAGTATTGTTTGATTTTATGGTTGTGGCCATACATACTGCAGGTGTTTGTTCTTTTTTGCATTTCTCCCTGATAGAATGGAGGAAAAACCCCATCTCTAGGAATGATTTCATGCCCACCACTCCATCTTTGCATTATGAATCTCTTTCTTCAAGGCCTCAGCCTCCACATTTCCTTTCAGTTGATTATGAAATAAAAATAAGCATCTTTGTTTTTTTCACTATGATAATCACCTTTGCTATGATAAGATCATACAAGATCATAATATGAATGAGACCTCATGAGAAGGAGGACGACAAAAACAAGAGCTATCTCAGTCAATGGTTCCACAAGTAAATGTTACCCCGTGAAGGAAGAAAAAGATTTGCTAAATGATTCAAACCCTTGCACAGTACGCATATAATTCAAATATTTTCTACACCTTTTCTATTCCTTCTTGAAAATTACCCCTCCTCATAACTTGCAAGTGTAATTTGTTTGTTTTCCTTACTGGTAATGGTTGTTCCCATTCTAAGTGACTTTTGTGAGCTTTATCCAAGCTTGGATTGTAGCCATAGCTTTGCATTTTGAACAACAGTATGGAAACATAAAACCCTCTATTTGCTTTCATTTGAATAGGCAAGGCCTTTGGAAAACTAAACTACCATCAATATCTTTGCTATAGGGCATCTATTGAACATTGTTATGCTATTATTGATTGTGTCCTCTTACAAGATTTATGGCCATTGTATTTGTCATATCCTACTATTACTCATGATGGTTGATTGTGCTTGCATCCACTTGCATTCTTGTGAACTTACTAACTATTTATGATAATCTCCAACTCTCATAACCCTTCATAGCATTTGTAAGTACTTGTCACTTTCATACTATTTGCCACCATTTTTGAATGTTGACCTAAGTTTAAAAGTGATGAAACATGATGAATATGTTTTTATCATGTATGACTTCATGCACTTTTAGCTAAATGCTTGCTCAATGATCATTCCAGGTATTTGTATAGTTTCCATGTGAACTCTCGAGCAATGCAAACTATCCTCATAAAGCATAATGCATTATTTCTTGCGCACTATTTTTGCATTATTACTTTATCATTGTAGCATATCTTTTTCCAAACTTTGTGAATAAAACAAAATGCTATTTCTTTTTCTATTGTAATACCTCCATGACACTTGTTGATGGGTGTTTTTACACACTTTCTCAACATAGGTAATGTGTATGTGTACTACCTCTCTTGAAAGGAAATCTCCAACTGCAAGCTGCTGAAAATCTCCCCAATGTCTCTCGAATGTCAGGTCATGACTTGCATGGAACTCCTCAATTGATTTTGATGTGATTTTGCTAGTTATCACAGGGCAGACTTACATAGTTGGATGTGAAGTGGATCATAAAATCTGAAGTTTCCAAGATGGGAATTGAAATGCACTTTAGTGTAGGTTCAAACAGCAATCTAAAACTTCAATGTTTTCTTCAAGTTTAGCTTTACAATGTGCAATGAACCTTATCACGAATTGTTTCTAAAAAAAGGAAAAGAGCAGGGAAGAGGGAAGGTTCCTAGATCTACAACTAACTATGAGCAATGATCATGGAGGTTCTGCTATGGACAGCTCCCTTCAAATAGGATTCCATTTAACCAAGAAATATACAGTATCGTGAAATCTATGCTATATTCAAAGGTCTGCAAATATTTTACCATTCATCCACCATTTACATGCATGGATAAAGATAAAGATTTAAAAATCAGCTTTATATTTCATCCCAGGCTAACGTTGCAAGGCCATTTACTAGCAGCAAACAGCAAAAGTATGGGTTGGAAGGAATCAACACAGCAGAAATTTCCACAATCACATAACAGCATGACTAAAATCTATCCAAGCAATAACACAACTAACTAAAACAGCAATGGGAATCTAACTAAAGCATCTAACAATGGAGATTGAATCATGAAACATGTGGAGAAATTAGAAAATACACCAAGTCAATATATTTTCATTATAAATTTCAACAACATGCCTTTACAACAATTCAACCCTCTTGAAAAAGAGAGGAGACCCCCTATTTATAGTGCCCAAAAGGTAGAATGAATCGCCAAGATTCAATCTCATTGTGTGGCCAAGATCCACTTTAAACTAGGGTTTCACCTACCCCCAATATTTTGCAATTTAAAATACAATTTTGTCCATATCCCTATTTTGTCATCTAGCAACAACACTGTAGCATTTTGTCTTTTGCTAACTGCTCTTTTGTTGTAGCTATTCCTTTGGGAGCTCTTCATTGACAATAGGGCTACCCTCCTGCTTCTTCAAAGCTGCAGATTCCATGAATTTCAAAATGACTGGCTGGAGCTTGTCCACCTCAATAATCTCAGACCGCAACATTTGGTAACTCCATTCTTTTGCATTATCCTAAAGCTTCTTCGATTCTTCATCATTTTTTACGCCTTGGTCCTTGAACAGCTCCAATTGGGCGAAGGCATGAGCAGCGAAACTTATGAATTCCATTATTATTTCATTAGACATCCCGTCCTCCATCTTCTTCTGAAAATAAGGCTTTATCTTTTCTGGATCCATTTGTACTGCAGGCATATCATACTCTGTCATCAACTTCAGATATCAGGCACAGTCCACTCTAATTTCTTTGACCCATTCGATGTTTGGATCCACCCTATCCCATATTTTCTCCAACCTCTCCTTTCTGTTATCGAAATCCTACCTCCATACATCCATCAGCCAGTGGTCATGACTTTTGAATGCGAGCTCCTTTACCCATGTGGCCTCTGGTAACTGGAGGATGGCCTCAATCTTTGGATAGGTGGAATCATATGTTGCAGGAAGTCGATGTAGAGCTTCCTCGTGCTCTCCAGAGATTGCTGCAAATCCCAGAACTTTTTGTCTATCTGAACAGCCCAGCCGATAACCATGTTTCCAATGTGTAGGACCTGTCGAAACTAGCCCTCTGTAGTCTTATCCAAGTTCTTTCTCTTCTCTAATTTGTCAATTTTCTCTTTGGACAGCAATTGGGGTGGAGTCATGGATGTGGTGGGTGTGTCATCCACTGAAGACCATTGTTGGATGTAATCTATTAAGGCAACCACCTGTACTTTAAGTTCATCCTTTAAGACCTTGTCTTTTTTTATCTGGTGCACCATCGTAGCTACTGATTATTCAAGATTCCCCACCTTCTGCTCTCTGGTAGTGGTCCCCAAGTTGATGGTGGAAATTTTTTAGCTTACCCCAGCCTGGCCTACCACGGGTGTTGCTATCTACGTGATTCAGGACCCGAAAGCATCCATTGTTATTTTGGATCTAACTTTAGGGGTGATCCCACAATAGTGGTTTACAATTTTTGGCCAAACTGGACACTAAAATTATTATTTTTAACTAAATCTTCACATTCAAGCACCTATAGCAGCTAAACCATGAGGAATTTGAAGATGGTGCAAACAAGAGTCTCATCAATTTTAGTCTATAGATTCTAAAAATATTTTTTTCAATTTTTTTGGAATCAGATTGCACTTCTTTTTTCATCTCCCACAAAAACTGGGTTTTTTTAGAAAAGAACATTTTAAAAAAGTGACGCACACCGTATAATGCATAAATTTTTTTCCATGAAGGATAAAATTCTAATTCTTTCAAATTTATATTTTTAACTCCAATATCTAGTGCTTCCACTTGGTTAGATAGTTTTTTATTGAATATTTTTTCCTTAATCAAGTTTCAAAGTCAAAATAATTATAATTCAGACACAGCGCGACTGTATAACGCGTAACTTTTTTTGTATACATTAAAATTCAATTTATTTTTTTTGTTGGATCAAGGACTTCAATATCTAGTGCACTCATATTTTTCAATTTTTTTTTTGATAATCTGCTATTTTTCCACATGTGAAGAACAAAGACATTCGTTTTCAATGAAAAACCTATGTTTAATAAAACTAAAAAAACAAATACATAACAAAACCAAAACATATTAAAATTGTATTCATTGGATAGCTCGTTCCAAGGAATACCATAATCATTTGAAATAAATTTTAAATGAATTAATTTGATCCCCCAAAAGCTAAATCAAAAGTGATTTTTTATCAGCATTTTGATAGGTGTAAAGGAGACTCATTTATAGGTATGGTTTAAAACTAGCGAGGTTCTATCCAAGGGGGTTTTATGTAAGGTGATTTGATCAAACCCTCTTCAATTGGAATCCTTAAAATGGAACTTTTTAAGGCTTAAATCATTATATTTTCTAAAAATATGTGATTTCAACAAAAATCAACTCCTCTTAGAAATTGTAAACCACTATTGTGGCAGCACCCTTTAAAGGCCTTTTCTCTTTTCTAGTTGAGATTTGTGCTTGAGCTAGGATATCCTCTAGCCTCACTCTCGGGTCCTTAGGAGCGGGATTTTTCTTCTCAAGCTGTCTTTCTAGCCACTCGGGCACAGCAGACTCTCTTGATGGTGGCTCTTGATTACCTTCGCCTTTCCCCATTTGGACCTTCATTTGGGCACCTTTCATTTTGGTGTTGTCTCCCTCCTCCTCATCAAAGTCTTGGGTGAATGTGAGGCATTTGACGAGAGGTTTAGTAATCAACTACCTGCGGGGGCTTCCTTTTGTTTCAATTTCCTTTTCTCTTATTTCTTCAATCTGTCTGTCCTTATGCATGTGTCCTTATGGCTGGTTTTCCTCAATATCTTCTTCCTTCCTAGGAAGTGGTACAATTTGCAACTACCTTTCCCCTGTAGAGATTTCCATGTCCTTCGTTGCCATGTTTCCCTTATGCTCTTCTCTAGGAGGTGACCCTTCTGCTCCCTCCTCATCCCTGCTCTCGGAAGAGCCTGACTCTTCTTCTTCGCGAACCACCATGTCAATCGTTTTGTGTTCATATTCGAGGTGCTCATGATATTCATAGGCCTCCTCTATAATTAGCTTCGAGGCTTCTTGTTCCTGTCTCTCCCACTCTTTGGAAATTAACATTGTGGCCTCCATCGCTAGTGGTCTCGTTGAAGGTTGTGAAGACCTAGTAGTAGCAAGGACCTGTGCTAAGGCATCCTGAAGGGTGGGGTCCATAAGGATTTGGGAGAGCTCATAAGGGAGACTCTGCATGTGCTTCGAGAAAGCTTCAGGCAATGCGGGAGCGGGTATTGATTTTTTCATTGTAGCTAATGGGAGTGATATGGTAGGTGACATGGTAGTGGAGGAAAGAGGAGTAGTCGCGGTAGTGGAAGAGTCGATCACTATTAAGGGACCAGCTAGAGGCGAAGGGGCAAGATGAACTGATATATCCACTACCGGCGGGGACATGGCGACCATGGCTAGGGAGACAGGTAATGGGGCAGTCGAGGCAAGGGGAGCCGGAAAAGGCTCCAGCTGATCTATCCTTTGTTCTTCACCCTCTTGGATTACGGGCTGCTCCATGGTGCCTCCTATTTTCTTGGGCCTTCTGGAAGGTGAGCCTCCTAACTCGTTTCTTGTGTATTCCTTGGAATCCGTAGGCTGCTCTGTTTCTGCTTCTTTCCTCTTCTTTAATCTGGTGACTAGAGGAGACTTGGATGTCTCGCCCATTGAAATAGTAGTGGCAACATCCTCGGTGGCAATGTGCTCACTTTTGAGTCCTTCATACGTTAGGACTACTTCACGTTGCTTTAGCTGGGTGGCTTTCCTATTAATCCATTCTTCAATTCAGGCCACAATGGGTTTAGTTATGATGTCAAGGTCATTGACCTCCTGCTCACCCTAATCAATTGCGAGTAGTGGTAAGTTGGAGACTACATTATACCGAGGATCCATAATGGTGCCTTCAGCTTCCTCAACCCAATCCGGTATAGGGAACAGTTGCAACTTTCTTATGAAGTACGTAGTCATCCTCATGTAGTGCTTGGTTCGCACCTCTTTGTCATCTTAGCATTTTGCCTAAAAATCCTCAACATGATGCAAGTGGGTGTACTCTGGTCCCAGTACTTTTGTCACGTGCCCATATGGGTCCACCCATGGGCGAGCAGTATGCAGTTGGAAGTGGTATTCTACGAATTCCTTTTTCGAGTTCCCAACACACTAGGAAGTTTGCAATTTATACATGCCCTGACTGAAGGTTAGGGGATAAGAGATTCCTGCCATGTGCTTGCTGCTGAGGATGGTGTGTACGTGCTATAGCTGTCGAGAGAGTTCTAATATTATAATCCGGTCATTGGGGTATCGGGGTAGCTTATTCGGCCTTTTAGTGAAACCTTGGGCGCAAATGTAGGTGAATTTGGGGAATTGAATAAATAAGAAGGCATACTATTTCAAGCACGTTCGTGCACTATGAGATACCCTCCTCTCGAAATCCCCTCCAAGTAATCGGATGATGACACCAACAAAGGCATCGTTCACCCTACAGTACTCTTAAATTTTCTATATTGGAGCTGGGGATATCGGTCATAGACTTTCAATCTTCGGCTCGACTCCTCATCGGGCGCCATAAACAACTCGTTGTACTGCTAGAGTAGACCAAATGGGAGGTCATGTAAAACCCTGAGCTCTACTTTACGTTCATAAACTGCTCATGAAAGCAATTATTGATGATGCCTCCCTAGTAAAACATGGTCTTTGTGGTGACATCATGGTGGCCATGGATGATCTATTCAACAAATTATACCATCCATTCTTAAAAAAATGTAGCAGAAGGGAGGCCCATCACCCGGCTAAGTAGGTCACTAAGTCATGGTAGTCTTCATGGAAATCACTGCAAAAGAGTTCCTGGGGAACCTTCGCAGCGCTACCTCTTCTTTCCTTAATCCAGAATTGGTTTATTAGCCTTTTGCAACCCATCAGGTCCGCATCCCAAGTCACCTTTCCTTCATTCATTGTGGTCACCTCCATTTCATCAAAGGTGGGAATGTGGAATGTTTTCGTTATTCCCTGAGCTGACATATCAGCAAGGATATTCTCATCTCTATCCATAATTTTTCTTGTCTCGGGTTGTTAGGCTTGTTAGCAGGCCATGACCAGCTCAAGGGCAATAAGAGATGGGGGGAAGCCCGCAGCCTCTGCAATCCTGCTCTTCCTAATCAATCTAGCATTGTCAGTCTTTGGATGAATTTTGGCCCTTCGTTTGAATTCATCAATATCGACATGGCCAATATTAGTGTCCGTGATTTCTTTCCAGTCAGTAACAATCTTTGATCACAGAGGTTCTCCCTAGAACTAGAATTTCATTTGGTCTTTATCCTCCTTCCTACAAGGAACCTTGCCTGATTTCTTTCCTTTGTCCCTCTCTACAGTTCTTCCTGAGGGTCCTGCTCCTAATTCCATATATCCTGTAGACATGGACACAATGAGTATGATCATTAATAGGAGGCAGTAACATTAGCCAAAATCCCCTTAGATAAACCCAATTCAGATACCGCATGAAGCTAAATCCTTTCTTTTTAGGTGTCGTTAACCATTTTCTTAAGGGATTTTGATGATTTGAAAGGCTCGTGTTGAAGAGGGCCGAATTTGAGCACGTGGGTTGGCATTAGTTTTCAAATTTGAGGTCATTTAGGCCACCTGTGGGGCTCCCGAAGATTTGGGTCTGAAAAACCGTTTGTCATTTGTTGTTTCCAACAGCCCTAGGAAACAGAGTGTCAGGGTCGGAACTCCAGGATCAGGACCCAGAAGGCCAAAGGTCGGTTGTCGATTCAGGCTTGAAGGGGTGGAAGGTCACTCTGAATGTGCTATTTGGAAATGGAAATTCGGACACAAAACCTCAGATGGAGCGGCCCGAAGGAGCGTTAGGACGACGACTATCTTCGTTAAGTTATGGAGGAAATCGGTCGGTCAGACCCCGAGGTCCAGAAAGGCATGGTGGTTTGGGTGCTTGCTCCCCACGGGCCCTGGAATCATATAGGCTAGTTGTTGCGGACAGAGTCTCTGTTGGGGGCAGACCTAAGAACGGAGTCCGTTGGGGGTGGACCCAGGATGGAAAGTGCGGCTGGAAGTCCGGGAGCCAGGGCCCGGGGTTTAGGAAGGTGAGAGCCTTCCATCGTCATGGAACAGTGGACTCCTGGCAGAAGTCTGAAATGAGAAACCCGAAGGGTTGGGCCCGGACGATGTGAACGCCCTACGCAAAGAATAGCGGTGGAGACGTGGAGTTCTAGATCGGACACAAGGGATTGACTTGAAAGTTAGTTGGGATTTGGAAAGGTGGGTTTGCAAGGCTCACTATGGTCTATCGATTGAATATATTTTAAACCCATTTTGTTCATGATTTCAATACATAAAATTATGAAAACATCTTGGTGCAACGAATGGTAAACCTACCTCAAAAGCTTGTGGTTGAAAGATGATGCGCGACCAACACCAGGAGGTCCAACGATGAACTCAAGGGGTGAGCAGCAACAAGGGGCACAAAGATTTCTTCCAGCAAGTGCTCTGATCCCCTCTATAGTCCTGACAAATGAAAATGACAGGTTGGGGCCCAATACTTATACCCTATTTTGTAATTAATGGCCTCATTTAATACCCATACGGTCAGTCGAGAGTTGGTGAATTTGAAATCAAGTGGTGAAGGGAGGATTGGGGTCCGAGGTCAGGAAGGACGAAGCAAAAACGTCGCTCAAGAATGCCTCTCATACCAACGGCAAGAAGGGACCCGGAGTCTGGATGGTGAAGTGTCAGCGGGGTCAAACTCGGGACAAGAGGGAACTATGAAATGATTCATGCAAGCAAGGGCGGCAGGAATCCTGAACCCAAGTTCGTGGATGGAAGCAAGACTAGGGTGGGAATCGGGACGAAACCGGCGGGGGCGGAAAACCACCAGGGCCAAAATCGGGGTGGGAAGGGAACCCAGAAAAGTTCATGCAGCCAGAACGGGCGAAGGTCTGGTCCCGGTCCTGACCAGCAACCTTGGCGAAAGCAGGGGTGGAACTAGGAGCAGAGTGTAACTAGGACCAAAGTAAACAGTCTAGAACCACCCTAAGTCCGGTCCCGAGCCCAGCAGAAACCAAAGGGTGAATGCAGGAACCCAGCGGATGCAGATCCAAAGCGGAGGAGGAACCAGAAAACTTTGTTAAGTAACTTGGGCGAGCGTAGGTCCGGCCCCGAGACCGGTAGATAGCTAGCAGTGAAAAACTTGCCAAGGAAAGCCAGAAAGTTCCCCTAACCTGGCTAAAGTGAAGTGGAAAAAATGTGGTCAATTTAAGATGGGACTTTGGGGTATGCTAACCATTAGGGACACCAAAATGGGACACGCAAAATGAGGCGGCGATAAAAATGACCTAGCAAGGTGAAAGAAAAGAGGGTCCCTATTCCAAATGAGGCGTGTGTGCTAAGGGCACAACACAACCCAAGGCCCCTTATGGAAGCATGGCATTTGATGAAGAGTTTAATAGATTGTGGAATGAGGCACACACGAATTCCAACATGAGCACTGACAAGGATGATGACTTTGATGAGGAGTTCAAAGAGCATATGGAGAAAGGAAAGGAGAAAGAATCAGAAGTGTCATTGGCCTTCACTCAGTAAAAGAGAAAGGCAACGGAGCAGCCTAGCTGGGTTGTTTCAAATGTACAGCTAAACATATCAAGAGCTTCGCAGATGCTCACCTGGACCACCACAAGGACAAGAATGACCCAATAATAGTCAAAAACTGTAGAGGTGAAGGACACCCTACTTTCCAAATGACAACACATAGAAGTAATTGCTGGGGAAGGTTCGCAAACACCCGCAACAAGCTAGGAACCACAATCATCCAATCAGCAAGTAACATTCTCTCCCTATTCTCTTACTTTGCAATCTCTGGTGTCCCCTACTATCTTTGTGGCACCCATCACTACAAGTGTTGGCACTTCCTTCTCTATCTCTACCGCAATTGTCATGGGAAGTTTCTCCCAGTTCTCTCATAAGAGGTCATTTATCTTGACGCCTCTGCAAACCCTTACACCATCCACCGCTACCCAATCTGCTCTCGCCTCTCTACGAGAATGGTCGCCATTGACACCCCTCCTGCTACAACTATATCAAGCACAACCCAATTCACCCAATAGTTGGAGTTCGCCATGAGCCCACAATCGCCGCAATAGCCGTGATTCCTCTCACTGGTTCACAAATTTGGTTTTGGCATGTCCCTCATTTATCCCTGTTTACAGTTGATCTCCCTAAGAAGAAAGCACCCGGAACCACTACCCTCACATTCCCTTTCACCCTACCTCCTGGTGCACCTTTTGCAGGTGGGCTAGTTTAGTCGTCGTCCCAATTTATGGCACAGGGTGATGTTACAAAAGAAGCACGAGCTTTGAGGATCCAAAAGTGAAAGGCCAAGGATGAAGAGAAGTTGAAAAATCCAAAAGTGTATATTGTTTACAATGAAACTTAGAATGTGATCCATTTTGCAACCATGCATCTAAACATTATCAAACCACAAGAGGAGATGTGTCCTAACAATTACAACATGTTCACCATGGGACTCAATTTCAGCATAGCCTGACCACAGGACAAAGTTGAGCTCATGGAAGAAACGCAACGGGTGGTGACCATGGACCTCCTGAAGTCTGGTAGCCAATTAAAGAAGAAAGAAGAGCTGGAACTTGTGAAAGATAGGGTCAAGTTCCTACAAACGAAAGAAAAGGCAATGGAAGCACAAGTTGCGCACATATTGTGCAAGCAGTAGAGGTGGAGAAAAACAAACTCCATGAGGAATTTGCAAAGTTCCAATCCGTTGACCCCTCCCTAGTCGACATGTTGTGGAAGACAAACCAGGACTATCAAAATTGGTTAACTCTAGCGGAATAGGCAGTGAAACAAAAGTGTGAGTAATTTGAACAACAACGTGCTCAATTCGAGCAACAAATGCAAGAGAAGGATGCAGACTTTGCGAGCCAAAAGGCCCAATTGGAAAAGGAGCTCCAAGAGGCGAAGTCTTCCCTTGAATTGGAGTTAGCAAACAAAATTTGGGTCAAGGAGAACTAGTCCAAAGAACTAAGAAACATCAAAAAACAACTAGCATCTGCAAACAGGAGAGTTGCAGAAATGACGAAGGATGTCAGCTCGAAAGATGTGGAGATTACCCTTCTAAGGAGCATTCCCTAGGCCCCTGCTACCCAACCGGGCCTCATTCCAATGGCTGAGTACCTATATGTTTTGTACTGGGAAAAGATCAAGGCCTTCTACCTAACACTACAACTGACACTCCAATATATGTCAGAGGTGACAAAATTGAGCAGGGAGGTTCGCAGAGCAATTGAGCAATGTTACAATATTTTCACCCATGGCTCAATTAGGTAGAGCCCATTGATAGAAAGAAGAAAGAAAATGGTACATTTTCTATTCTCTTTACATTGCATTCATATATACAAATGAAATAACTTGAGAGATTATAGAAACACAAATCATTGCATTTATATAGATGCATGAAACATAAGAAGATTTTGCAAATTTCTTCTGAAAAGTTATTTTAGTGAATAGAAATATTCATTTAACTCGCACAAGTCATGAATTTAACTGTTGCTTGCTTATTCAATGCAAATCAAAATTAACATGTACATGAATAAGTAAATGAATATAAAAGAATGTGTGTAGGGAGGATAACCAGTCATTGCCTGAGAATGACTAGTTTCTATCAGTCTTTTGTTTGGTTGTTGCATGAGTTGTCCTAGTCTGTTCCTAGCTCCTTAAGACTCATGTTTCCTACAATAAATCAAAGCAATATGTTAGATCAATGCTCTAAGCAATGAAAATTTACACACCATACATGTTCATTTACCTATACACGTATAAATTGATCTTAGTCTACATTAAACAAACATTCATATCCCAAATATACTAGAGAAAACATTAAAGCCATCGAAATAGCACATCAAAATATACATATTTTTCTTACTTGTTTGCTTCATGTGTAGCTACAGTTGCAATCATATTTTTAATTCAAGATGAGTGGTGGAAATGTGGCTCCCACAAGGGTTGAGCCTGGATCATATGCACAACCTTTTAGGTTCTTGGTGCATTCAAAACATATTACCATGTTAGGGACCTTATTAACAACAATTTTTGAGATGTAAACATCAAGTACAATATGCAGTGACAATCATCCAAAGGGGCTATGGTGTTGAACAATGCATAGTGTATACAAAGTGTGATAGGGAAAATTGTTTTTATGAGAAAACTGCATTGATGCAATAGGAGATGTCATTATGACCTTGCATACAAAAGGACTCTACAATTTTTATCACAGAGTATTGTAGCTAGGATTGTCAAAATTTGTACAAGGATTGATGACTATGCAATTAAGAATAGTTTTAGTCTAAGTGTTGGTTCCTGAGTAGTAGACATTGTGTGAAGTCCTTTTAATTGTATTTAGAAGCATCAATGAGATAGTAATGGTGAAGTGAACAACAAGAAATGAAAAATGTAATGGAGGTATGTTTATGCTTTTTCTTCCACATAATGCTTCTATGTCTGAGTCTAGATATATGCATCAATAGTATTGTTGAGTGAGAGACCAGGAACAGTTTGCAAAAAAAATGATGATCTATCATGTAAAAGAACAGTATTTCAAAGATAAGGATGGGCACTACCTTTTTCAACCACCTTGCTAGGTAGGCCAAGTGATATCAAAGAATGGAGTCATATTTTGGCAATATTAAATTCATCTATGAACTGAAATAGTGACAAAGTCTATAAGCATCAGGAAGATGGAATGTTATTATCAAATATTTGTGCACAAAATGGCTATTCAAAACCATACAATCATAGAGAAATGAGAGAAGTCTTGTAAAAATCTAGGGGACAACATATAAATGAAGCTTGTGAAAAAACCCTCAAATTTTGAATAACACATCAAAACGCAGGTTAGTAATGACCCAGAATAGCCACAGCCATTTGGAGTTTTAATACTATAGACGCGTAAAATGTATTGATTGACGTTGGACATCTAATCCTGATCACTAACACCATTTCATCCTAAATCATCCCTCGGTCTAACCATTTTATCAAATATCTTTATTTGATTAAATTCAATTTTTTTCCTCTCTTAATTAAATAAATCATGTATTTCTCTTTTGTTAATTAAATCAATCAATTTGATCTGATTATCCCTATTTAATTAAATAATTAATTTTGTTTAATTAAATCTCTAAGGTTTATCTATTAAATTAAGTAAGTTAAAACCTTATTTAATTTAATCTACCTTCAACCCCTTAGTTAAATAAATCAAAAACCTTTATTTAATTAAGTCTTTAAATGATATTCTTCTCATATTTGATTTAAATCAATCCATAAATTTAAGTCAAATAGGTCACATCATTTAATCCTTCATTAAATTAATTAACCTTGATTAATTTAATCTCTTCTCATGTCCCATCCTCCATCTTTTGCCACTTGCACATGAAAATAGAGTTATCTTGATTTATTAAATCTCTATTTATCTTCAACATGGCATAAAGGAGGAATATTCTTCAAGTTTTAAATTCAAATCTAAGTGGACTTTGTCCTTCCATCAAAGCACTCACTCCCTCTTACAAGTCCTTTTTCATTGAGCCAAGTGGCCATTACTCCATTTGACTTTCCCTCCACCTTGTCATTAATACAATTTCAAAATTCAAATATTGTTTTTTATTGGTGTGCATTCATCAAAACTTGCACATCCTCCATCCACTCACATTTGGACAAATGGCATCATGTCATTGGTTTTTATTTTGTCCCAAATTCATCCTATCTTTCAATCTTCAACTCTTTCTTTCTATAAATAAAGAGCTCATCCTTCATTTTGATCATCCACAACTTGATTAAACTTACTATACTCAAATCTTTAGCAATATTCATCCATATCATTGAGTTTATAGCTATATTATGTGGATTTTTATCTTGGAGCACTCATCACTCTTCATCAAAGTGGATCAACTTTCATTGATATAAATTCACCATTGCATCATTGGAGTTGGGAAAGGGCCAATTTTCACATCAAATTGGCACCATTTCCCTCAAGAGATTAAGAGTTTTCTTTTCTTTAGAATAGGATTTCATATGTTTTAAGTTTGGTTGGGTTCTTCATTTCATTTCCTCTTTCTTTTGCAATTTAAATGAATTTCTTGAGGGATCTATATTCTAGCTTGTATTGACCTTATTAATGTGTTGTTTATTGTGTTCTTGTAGGTTTAGGATCTAGGTTCACATTTTGGTGCTAGAAGGAGGGAAATCTCATTTTCTAATCGTGTTTTTCTTTGTCTATAGGAAAAATCCATTGTTGGGAACTCAACGTCACTGTTTAGCACCATTGGTTCTCCAGCATTGCTATATAGAACTGCTGAAAACTCCAAATTGCGACGCCTCTATCTTCCCACCCAAAATTTTGAATTTTAAACCACGCCGCTGAACCTATCTGACCCACAGGAATCTTTCAAAAATACAAACTGCACCATTGGCCAAAAGGGCGATGCCTTCATGCTCATTGGCCTGGTTGCAAAGCGATGTTGACTGGCAAGCGGCGCTATACTACACCACTGGTGGAATCAAACTACAACACCTTCGTGGATTGCACCACTGGAGGGGAGTAGAAAGTGAAATTTTATTTGTAGCACATGCTTTCTTTTAAATTATGGTTCTTTTGTTTTTTTTCTACCCTTTTGACTTCTATTTCTACAAAATCTAACTGACATTCTTGAAGGTTGGATCGATCAAAGATAAAAAGGGAAGAGAAGCATGATGATGTCATTTCATAAAACAAGTGTTTTTAAACACTCGTGTTCGTTTAACACTCTTATAGGATTCACTATTCCTCTTAAGGATAAATTTTTTATCTCTTTATGCTTAGGACTTGCTAATTTCATTTTGGGCTTTAAAAAGAACCTTTTAAATTCTTGTTACAAAAGGCTTAAAAAGAACATTAGGACTCAAATTTACTAGAGTTTTTTTTGGATTTAATAATCGAACAAAGCAAATTGTCACACTTACTTTGGTGTTTTAAAACAAATTCACTTTTGCTTTGCGGACTTAAAATGAACAAGTGTTTTCATTATTTTTGCAATTACTTACACAAAGTAATATCATCAAAAGATGTATGCACTTCTCTCGTGCCTCACGGCAATCTTGAGAATCAAAAGGATTTTGGTGACATTAAGTTGCATAAATAATTGCCCATACACACTTCAATTTGGGTTTTAAATTGAACCAAAAATTGTGCGAGTGTGAGTAAATATATTGCATGTCTTCTCCCTTTGTTTTTAAATGAAGGTGGATTGAACTATGAATACATTTACTCACTTTTGTCTATCTTAGAAGGCCTGCCTTGGGGAAAAAGTACTCACCCAAGGGAATGACTCAACCGATAAAACTCTGAACTCGAGAGTATTTCCAGCCGAAATATAAATTTGGGTACTAGAATAAATGTCAGTATCACGCGGTTGGCTCCAACGAGAAGGGAAACAATGGTCTCTCACCATGTTGGGTCAACTCCTATGAATAGAAAGTTTGAATTAAAACCCTTATTGTAGAAAGGCCAAAATCCCTATCTATTTCTTGGTGCAAGAACGCTCATTTTGAAGCCGCCCCACACTTTCACGATCTTTAGTAGAAATGGAAAGCATGCCATGGGATTTTCATGGGTGTTAATGCTTGGCTACCTCGTATGAGTGAGTGTCGTGGAGGGGATTCAATGGGTTCGAGCATCTAACCATTTGCTAAAGATAAGTGTAATTGGACTTGTCCAAGTGGGGACTCAACAAATATTGTCTTTCATATCCATAAGGTTGTGCTTATTCTCGGTTACAAAATTATTTGCTTGCTCAAAAACATTTAGAAACAAGCATTTAACATCATCTTCAAAATTTTGAACCCTTTAGGAGGCAAATACAAATTGACCAAATTCATGTGTTATTGCTTTCCCTTGGGATTTTTTCCTTAGAGGCTTCTAAACACTTGGATTTACATCTCAATTTTCCCACTAAAGTTAAACAATAGGTAACCCTTGCCTTGACTTCATCAAAACTCCACATAACATACTTTGTGGGATTTGAAGAAATTAAGACATCAGACATCTAGTTTGAAAATCTAATCAAAAGAAGTGTTTGTGGTAAAACAAAATCGCTAAGCAAAGATAACAAAATTGGCTCACACGTGTTAATTTCTCATGATTTCCAAGAAAGTCAAAATCCCAAAATGAAGGTCCTTGAGTCAAAGTTCAAAATTTAAGAGTCACACTCAAAAAGTCATCAAGAAATACATTAGGAAGTGTAATCAAAAGCAACACATCAAAATAAGCAAAAAAATCACAAGATTCTATAGACTCGTTCCTTTGAACAATCTGGAAATGTATGCTCAATTTGAACTTATTGGTTGAGAGGTCCTTAGGATTATTGTATGTTCTTCAATACCAAGGTCTAGTTAACAAGTGTCTTTTTAGATACACCCTAGGATCAAAATCGAAACCTTCATCCATCTTTGAACATTGATACCAAAATCATCTCATCATCAACTCTTTGAAAATCTTGAAAAAATCTTTGATGTTAAAACTTTAGGCAAATCATTTGAAATCAATCCAAAATCACCTTGTTTGATTGAATGTGTGTAGATGCATCCTTCTTCACATATTTTGATCAAATTATCAAACCTTGTGAACAAATTCATCCCTTGATAAACATCCAACATCTTGGGATTTAGGAGTTCATTATCAATATCATCTTGTTTGGATAGGAGTGTTTAGATTAATCCTTCTTCACACCTAGACAAATTAGCATCTTGTGAACGATTTAACTCTAGGATAATATCCAACCTCTTATATTTTATGAGTCCACCAAAATCTGAATCTAAAACAAATCAATCCTAAATCAAGTCCTAAAGTTTAAACATACCCTTCAAGATTTTCTCAAGAGTTCCAAACATCAATCAAAAAATCCATTTTACATATGTATCATTATCATCCTTTGATCTTGGAATCATCCTAAATTTTCTCTTTTGTGCCTAAAGTTAGATCAATCCAAAGAATTAGAGATTCATATCCTATATTCTTCAAAATTGGTCCCTATTTTATGGTGCAAACTAGGTCTCAACACAAGAGGAACATGGAATCCAACAAAGAAACATCCACTACAAGTGACCTAATTCAAACAAATTTTGAAACAAATCTCATTGAGTCAAGTAATCCTTTAATCAACTTTCCTACATCATCACAAAACCCTCAAGAGAAGGTAGAGGATCATACCAACAATCCCTTTAGAATGTCACATGAGGAAATCACTGAAATGATTCAAAATCCGGAGAACCATAAGATTATCAATATCATGATGAGACTCAACCCTTCACTATACATGCTCAAATTAGCAAAACAAGGGGTTAAACTCCCTTCTAATTTTGATGTGAGCTCTATAGTGGAACCATCTTTAGAGGCCATTCCTCCAATTTCATCCACACTCCCCATCTCATCTACACCCCCATCCCAAAGCATCACTCAAAAAATTTTGTAAATCACATCTATTGCTCCAACTCAACCTAGTGTTAATAAGGGAAGTACATTTCTCAATGCCATTCAAACACACCCCCTTGTCAATAATCAAGACTTGGATGCAAACATCATTTTGGAACAAAACGTACCCCAAAATCCATTACATAAGTATGCCCCTCTCAATTTCCATTATCTTAATGATCCATCATCATCATCCTTTCACACGACACCCCAAACCTCTCCACCCATAACCTCACAAGGAGAAGGTGACATATTTGGACCAAGGGGCATTTTCGACACTATGCCATTTCCTCAAGAGATCACATCTCTTACATTTTCACCACTTCCACCATTACCATGATCATCCACACCCCTCCTTGTCTTAGGGCTTCCCCCTTTATCAAATATCAGTCAAAATCAAACGAACACCCTAAACATCAATCAAAACATCACACCAAACTCTCAAAAATTGTCATCGATATCGCAACAATAGATGACAACTACACAAGAAATCACCACATCATCAACCACCCCCTAACATCTCAAAGCATGGTCTCTCAAGGACCAACCACATCGATCGCACCATCCACCACTCAAACCCTAAACATGACAACACCTCTCACCACCCCCACAAGCACCATTGTGAATCCACCACCACCAAGCTCCAACATATCAAGCCAATACCGCATGGCATTGCAAGCCGCTCAAAAATTTTCCTATCAAAATTCATTTTTGCAAGTACAAAAACAACAAGCCACACAACTAGCTACTCAACAAGTCGCACAACTAGTTGCACAGCAAGCTACTCAAGCCATGCAATCTACTCAAGTTGCCCAAGCTGCATTACAAGCACAACAAGTTGCCCAAGCCCAAATCTTATTGCAAAAACATCAAGCCACACAAGCTCAAGCTCAAGCACAGGCACAAGCTCAAGCATACACTCAAGCTCAAGCCCAATATCAAGCACAACAAGCACAAGCACAAGCATACTATCTTGCACATCAACACGCAGTGCAACAACAAGCATATTAGCAAACGCTAAAGCAATATCAAGAACAACAAGAAGCAGTCCAATTAGCAGCTCAACAACAAGCGTTGTTAGTACAACAACAATAGAAGGCTCAACAATAGGCAATCCTGGCACAACAGCAACAAGACCAACAACAAGCATTGTTGATACAGCAACAAGTACAAGCATACATGGCTCAGCAAAATGTGCAAATACCACCGATCAACACATCAAATCCAACCATCACACCCACAAGTGAACCACCTCAAAGCACTTGCATCCCACCTCCCAACCCACAAAAAGATGTCGCAACACAAATCAAATTACTCTCACAACAAGTGCTTGACCTTCAATCAAGGCGAATCACAAAAACATCCAGCAACTTGTGTCCTTATCTATTTGACAGGAGCCTTGTGATGAAACCATTCCTGAAGGTATTTGAGATCCCCAAGTTTGAAAAGTACCATGGAATGAGAAACCCTAAAGATCACATCAGGGAATTCTAGGTTAATTGCATGGAAGTCACGTATGACGATACCTATCTGATGCGGCTATTCCCTAGGAGTTTGGTTGGCCATGCTATTGAATGGTTCTCTCACCTACCTACAGGCATCAAGACATTCCAAGAAATCATAGATGCATTCATCAAAAACTATGCATGCAATATCACCATGGATGTTACTCTTGAAGAACTATCAGCTTTGAAACAAGGAAAGAATTAATCATTCGCTTCATTCCTGCAATGATGGTGATTCAAGGCCAATCGGAGCAAATGAGTCATGCTCAAGGAAAAAAAAGTGTGCACTATCATATCCAACCTTGATGGCCTCCTGGCATTCCATCTCAAGGTCCAAGGGATCACCACGTACGACTAGCTGATTTCCAAGGCACTCAACATTGAACAAGCCCTTATGACACAACTTGGAGGATCAACCGCATATCCTAAACAATAGAATAATCACCCACCCACCAATTACAATGACAAACCTCACACATGGGAAAGAAAAAAAATTATTACCAACAATGGTGTCATTGATGCCAAAGTTGTCATTAGTGCCCTTCGACAAAACACACTCGCACCACAACAACAAATCCAAAACCATCATCAAGCAAACACAACAACCAAGCAACCAAGTCATCAATAATGTCAATGACCAAAGAGGACCGTCCCAATGAAACAACAACTTCACCAAATGGAAGTACACTACTCTTGGGGAACCACTTGAAGTCATCATGAAGAAATTACTAAACGAAAACCTCATCAAGATTCGCACCTATGAGAACTACCAAGAACTAGGTATGAGAGAACCAACTTTGAGTTCTTCAAAGATTATATTCCTCTATTCATAATTTTTAAGGGTTGTGTGTGGAGAAGGTTATCACTACCAAGAAGGGAGGAGACGTTTCCTTGTTTTCTTTTATAATTTTCATTATTCTTATTTATTTTACACTTGCATTTACAAATACACATACATATGCATTTACTGTTTTCATTTATTTCTCATGTAGTTTAATAGTTTGATTGATTTCATAGTATATGTGTTGAAGACTTTAGAATTTCAATTACATTAATTTATAGATATGTTGTATCTATAACACTACAAAACCATATGCTCTTTTCATTTACACTTGCATTTAGAAATACACATTTATATACATAGATATAGATTTCTTTAATGATATGTTGCATTTATTGTTCTAGGAGAGCATCCAGTAATTGCATTTACATTTACATTTAAAAATACATATACATACATACATACATACATACATACATATATATATATGTGTGTGTGTGTGTGTATGTATATCATTTATATTCAGTGTTCAGAAACAACCCATTAGGTCTGCACATGGATAAAAATTCATAAAATCAGATCTCCCATACATGTTTTGTTGAAACCTAGGCTTGAACCTCTCATTTCACATGCTTTTCTTCACAAAACTATTGAGGACAAGCAGCTATACCTTCTTTATTTCTCATCCTACGCCCTATTCATGCATCCTACAATTACAACAGTATCCATGGGGCCTCTTACACAAGCTATAGTAATCACAAAAAGTGTAAGAGCCCTTTATATCATGTTTGGACTACAAAACCCTCAAAAATAGGGTAACTTAGATTATGATTTGTTGGTGAGTTGTATGGACAAAATCATTAGCACCAGCTCATTCTTGGAGTCTTTTGAAAGAGAAGCGAATCAAGTGGAAGTTAAGTACAAACCTTATAGTGTCAAGGTGAATGAGGTGATCAATTTTGATTGGCCAACTGATGAAGAGTACAAGAAATGGGTAAATGTATATTTAACTGAGGAAGAGTGAAAAGGAGTAGGCTGCTAACGGTTGAAAAATCAGTTGTTGCAGTTACAACAAATTCCAGTGTTTTTTGGTGATAGTCTAGGCAACGGAATTCTTGAATTTTTTTGTTGCTGCATCAACCATTCTCAAGTGGGGCACGATGAACAAGAAGATTCTGGGGAGATTGTTGTTGTAAAAAAATTTTTGGAATATCACAAGGCAGTCCAATTGGATAGTGACACGTGCTTTCTGGCCCGATGCTTGTTTGCTCCTCCTTTTTCTATAAGAAGGATTTCAAAGCTAGAAGTACAGGTTAGAAAGTTAGATATTTTTGGTCGAGTCTAGATGAAGTTGTAGAGAAAATTGTAAAGTCTGATGGTTTTAGGGAAAATGCAATTTAGGTTTTGAGTCAATTTATAGTAGGTTTTGAATTCATGGGGATTTGATGTTTTATGATAGTAACTGGCATTTGAATTGATATGATTAATTCAAACTCATGTCTCTCCATTGTACAAGAATATTTGAATTTTGAATAAAATGATCAAGGGTTGTTTCGTTCATCTCACTGTTGTGGTGTGTATGATCCTTGTTTTAGGTTTAATTCAAGGAATTAATTAAAATGCTTGAATGGGATTGTAGGTGGATATGTTTTGTATAAGGATTTGATAAGTAGTATTGGGTTAGAATACATATTTATGAGATTGTAAAGCAATGTTATCAAGGATCTTATATGTTATGTGTTAAATACATCATAAACCCCTAGATGCTTATAAATTTGACTCCTCCAATGGATATATGGCACTGATCTAAGTTGTACTTATTCATATGGTTTAGTATTTTTTTTCTTTACCTAGAGCTTGCTACAAATTGCAAATCAATTACTATGTTATACCATGAAATGTTGTTATAGTTATCTCATGCTTCAAATAGTTGATATTATTGATAAACAACCAATTCTATTCGATATTATCCTATTATGTTGAGCTATTAAATGAGATTATCTGTTGTTGTTAATGTTGTTTATGATGATGGTGTAGAGGTTGTAAATGCATTAAGAGATCACCCTCCCGGGTCTTGCAGAGCCCAAAGTGTAGGAGGTCTTTCAAATCCTCGTCAGTTGGTCCAGGTCCTAAGAGCTGCCCTTTATTGGAATTGGAAATTCCATAGGTAGATTAGAAGATCAACCTGCTTACCGTAAAACAACCAACTCCTTGCATATGTTTGTGGTGGAGGTATTAAAGAAGAATTGTATGCCTCTATTTCCATTCATTAGATCTACCTTATCCTAGCATATACTTGGGCTAAGTCTACAATTGCTTCAGACTCATGTGATGAAGGCTATGTGTGATGAAATCCTAGACCTCAACCAAGATGTGGGTAGATTATAGGAGTTTTTCCAAGACCTGAGGCTGGTGGATAAAAATGTGAAAGACTAAGCCATTTTATTTTTTTTGTCTTATCTTATACCATTTTACGAAATAAAAGCAATGTAATGAAGATCTTTGGAAATCCAGGGCATGAAAATTGAAGGTTAAAGAGAATGGGG
>VDFB02124495.1:0-10024 GCA_007258455.2 Sequoia sempervirens | reverse complement strand
AAAAATCTTATTATCTAAATTCCATCTTGCTTTCAAAATTTTAAAAAAAGAAAAGAATTTTTGAAAACCAAATGGAATTTTATCTTTATCTTATATTTTAAAAACCCTTTCTTTTTTCTTTTTGTTTGAAGGAAAAAAAATCAGTTTTCATCAATGCAAGAATCTCTACATCTATTAATAAATCAATGTCATCAATGGTAGAGACAAGTGGGTACATTTATCCCATTACTCCCTTCCCGGATAGAAACAAGAGATTATGTTCCTAGCTCCACTTGACCACCCAAGAGAGGCAAGGAGTTAGTATCCGACCTATTCCCTTCTCCTTCCATCTGAACCAATGGATTCAGGCTATGGCAGCAAATGTCATTTATCAAATTCCAAGTCCCGTGTGGAATGGTTGATTCAAAGCCTTATCTCTCCACCCACACTCCACCCCTATTATTACTCATTTGGACCTAGTGGCCCCCTTTCCATAGTTATAGGGCCCAACTAGATTCACCATAAATGCATAAATGTCTTCTACTCAATCATTTGGCCCTGCCCTACCCCTAGGCCTCCGCTACCTTTATAGTTGTGGTCGTGGGCCAGAGGAGGAAGAGGAACCACTTTCAACCCTAAGGAGAAAAATTAATATCATTTTTCTTTTTATTTGTCGCTTTTTGATTTTATATACATGGACTATCAAATCTCATGGTGTAAGTGAGAAATGTCTCTCAACATAACTAGTATACATATATTAAATATTAATATATATAAAATACGCCAAGAGTCATCATTATCGAGGCACCTATTGCACTAAGAAAAAATGATGAAAATAGGCGCCTCGAGAAGGATAACTCTGGGCATATTTTATATATATTAAAATTTAATATATGTATGCTAATAGTAGTTGCAACACATGTAAGAGATTAATATAATAATATAATATTATAATAATGTTGTGACCGATGGATTAGTACGAGTTAACCACACTTGATCCATGAGGAATCAAAGTGTGATTTGGCCACTAAATCTCAGTCCCAATAAAATCATTCAATGTAAATCGACGTGGAAGCAATTAAAACTTAACATGTTAAACTACACAAAAATTGAAATACCTACTCTAATCCATTAAAACTTATTCTATTAGGGGATTCGTGTTGTGTTGATGTGAAACAATGACCCTTTCCCAATCTCGTGAGTAAATGAGCTCATTTTGATCGATTCTATTGAAGAGAATCGACGAAACTAATGAAAGATGTGTATGAAAACATGGTTTATGCTAAATTGAACATGATGCAAGCTAAATTAACATGATTTTATGCTATAAATGATCTAAATATGCAAAATCTAAGCTAATCTAAGTGGATTCTAAGCTAAAAGATTCAAACCCTAATTTATAAACAAGTTAAATGGACACATGGAAGCCATTAATGGAAACTTAAAGCTAATATGCAACTAAAAATGAACTAAAATATGCCAAATGTGAATAAAGTATGAGTGTGAGTGTGAGTGATTTCAACAACATAAGTTTGCTCTGAAAGATGGATCCATTTGTCTCCAAATAGTGACCTATTTATAGGAAACCAAATGAGAAATGGAGGTTGAGATTGAAAAAGCTAATCAACGTTCAAGGATGGAGGTGATGGGAGGCATGGATCATGGATTCTCATCAACGAGTGAGAATGCAAGATGAGATTTAATAAAGGGTTCTCATTCCTTCAAACAAACACACTTTTGACTTGTTTAAGAGGTCAAAAATTAACTTGCTCAAGAGGTTTGAAGTTTAGCTTGCTCAAGAAGCCAAGTGAGAATATTCCCTTTTTCAAATGATTGGAGGAGAAAGAATATTCTTTAGAATATTCATATGGGTGAGAAAAAAGGTTATTTAGTTAATTAAAACTAAATTAAAATTGTGCAAAGGAGGAATATTCTTTTGGAATATTCCTTTGCAAGTGGGAGGAATTGAATTAATTAGATAATTGTTAATTAAACAAGGTTTAATCATACAATTAGGGGATTAGAAGAATTAAAGTGATATTAAATTAAATGATTTAATGAATGAGAAAAGGTGAAATGACATTTAATTAAATGACTTAGGGTTATTTAATTAAATAAGAAGACTTAGGGAATTAAATTAAATAGTTTGATTTATTTTATTTAATGAGATAAAATATTAGCGTGAAAGGGGGTGAATTAACTTGATTAAATCGATTAGGTTAATGGAAGAAGATGATGCAATTAATTAAATAGCTAGGCAATTTAATTAATTAAGTGAAAAGAGGATTGGTTTGAGGATGAAACAGTGTTAGTATATCTGATTCGAGTGTATGATATCATTCAAGACATTTTTAGTGTCTACATTTTGCCTCTCTTTGAAGCAAGGTACCTACTACTTCGGTTCAAAAACTGATGTTCTTCAGATTAAAAACCTGCTGATTAAATCAAAAAAAAAAAAAAAATTCTGATTTTTTAGATGCCCCAACGGAAGGATTAAGCTGATTCCTTGCCCCCTTGAGAAATTGGGCAGAAATTTTGAATTTTGGGTTGATTTCTCGACAAAGATGAAAAGCTGCCCAAGGGGTCCATAAAGGCTCTAAAATGCAAAAAATATGTCAAAAACGCAAAAACAAATGATGCAAAATAAGGTTCTAATTGGAAAATTTGGTGAAACTAATGATAAACCCTAGCTTGAAGGTTAAATTAGGGGAAAAAAACCCTAATTTTGATGCATAAATAAGCCAAGAAGGGTCACTTTCAATTCATTTGTTCATTCACACCTTAAGGTATTCTTGTTGTTTTGAGCCCTAACCCTCTAATGAAATGGCGCGACAAGAGCTCCCACAACACATTTTTTATCGAGTTTGAGACTACCAGAAGCTTCCAGGCACAAGACCACCAATATGTGATTGAAAACTTGATATAACACATATACATGATGCATCAAGGTATTGATAACCAGGGCAGTGTTGTATCTAGTGTAATGGACTCTGACTCTGCAAACAAATAGGATAGTTCTTGTTCACACCTTGACATACAAAAACCTCATTGGAATGCAAGTTAGAAGCTTATAATATATTGGACCAAAGCATACTCAATAGTCAACAACATACTCCAAACAACTTCCCTACACACAACTAAGCAAGTATGCGCCAAGATTGTTTTACAAGAGTATCCAGAAGCATAGCAGACAAAAGATAATGATTGATGCCCCATTCCTTTCTTTCTAAATCATTTTGATAGACATCATTGAGAGGTCCTCTGAATGGGTTATCAAGATAAATAATAAGAAAAGATCAAAGACAAATAGTCAGTGTTATCTATATCTCTTGCCAGTTTAACTTAGCTAAGGTGATGTATGATACTGATGTCCATCACATGAAGGATACATCCTAGGACATTTTGATCAGATGGTTGTTTGATGTTAGGATGATGATGATATTTTTGATAAGCCATTGATATACTCCACTGATGCATTTACCTATGATTTAGAATTTAGAATTTGGCAATTAGGTTCTCACTTTACGACTTGCTATACTTGCTTTCTATTTCCAGTTTATTATGGGTGAAGGTTTATTGCCGGTGAAAGCGAGATGGGATGGGCGGTTTTGGAGTTTTTTGGAATATTTCAATGTTTTTGGTATTTTGAAAATGTTTTGAGGTTGTTTTTGGTCTTTTTGAAAGTTTATGTGAATGTTTTGGTTTTTAGTTATTTGAGGCCATTTAGGGTTTTCTCCAATATTTTTGAGGTTGTTTAGGGTTTTTTGAATGTTTTCAAATGTTTTTGGATTTTCTAATTTTTGGATGTTTAGGGGTTTTCTGAAATATTTGGATGTTATGGGATTTTTCAAGTTTTGATCAAGAACCTAACCTGAAAGACCTATCTTAGGGGCCTCGGGGGTTGATCAAATATTAGCCTTGCCTACGTTATACACGCATAGACCACATAGTTCGACTGACTTGACTTATTGACAATGAGATATTAACAGTTGATGGAAATGTCAATTTATTATGAAAAACTCCTAAAGGATTGACCTAGGGTGTCTCGAGGGCACATCAATGATGGCCTTGCCTACGTTCAAGCTCAGAGACAATTTAGTTCGATAAGGGTACCGTTTTTGGATTTTCAATGTTTTCTGGATGTTTTGGATTTTGACTTTACAATTTTTGAATGTTTTTGGATTTTAGTTGTACAAGATTTTACAAATGTTTTTGGATTTTCTGATGAGTGTTTTATGAATGTTTTTAGGATTTTTTATTGCAATTTTATGAATGTTTTTGGGTTTTTTAATGAGATTTTCGATGACCTTAGGATATACAAGAACTTGATATGATTCATAATGAAGTGCCCCCAGTGTGACACAGTAGACTACCTCGATATAAGTAGGACAAACTGACCTTTGGAATATGCCAAGTAGTACTAAAGGGAATATGATACTTCATAATATCAAGCTATGATAGAGACGTGGATGTGTGATGGAATAAATAGGGTAAATGTTGTGATGAATGGATGGTGATGCAAAGAATGATAGGATAAAGAGCCAAAGAATAGATGGAGGTGCTTTATTTACACGACGTGCCTGTTTGCCAGGTTTTCACCAAGGTACTTGCCCAAAGTGCCACTAAAGTGGTTTTCACTAGAGGATGATTTTTTCTTTACTATTTTCAATCCTTTTTCTCTCTTTTTTTTTTGGATTTTGATCATTTTTTATTTTTTTTGTATTTTCAGATTTATACCCTTCAAGACTAGGCAAAAAACTTTTTGAGATGCAAGTTGTTAATTGGCTCCTGCAAGGGTTCTCCTTTAGTGTTGACAATTGGTATGCTCCTAATCCATAGCTAGTTGTGATGTCAAAGGGACCCAACTAGTTAGGCTCAAAATTTCCTTTACTGTCCTAATCTGGTAGATTCTTCTAATTCTATTTTAGGACTAGATCCTCTACTTTGAAAGACTGACATTTGATCTTCTTGTTATAGCTTCGTTTCAAACAGTTTTGATATACTTGCAAGTGATTAAGGGCATCGAGACAATGCCCGTCCAGGAATTCTAGCTCATTCAATTGAGATATTTTGTATTCTTCATCGATGATCAGGTTCTGTACTGACACTCGTAATGAGGGGAGCTCAACCTCATTAGGCAGAATGGCTTCTGATCCATAGACCAAGGAGAAATGGGTTGCACCTATTGGTGTGTGGATACTGACCTTCGATAGGTCCAAAGAGCAGGATTCAATTGTAGATGCCAGTCACGGCCAATTTCATTGACCGTTTTCTTTAGGATTTTTAGAATGGTCTTGTTTGTAGCCTTAGCTTGACCGTTACCCTAGGGATAGTACAGGGTAGAGAATCAGTGTTTGATGTTGTATCTTTGACATAGCTCTTTCACATCTTGATTCTTAGAGGGTGTTTTGTTGTCTGAGATAAGGGGTTGTGGAACACCATAACAATAGATTAGGTAATTAAGGATAAACTTGGCAATTTGTTTCCTCGTTATATAGGTCATATGAATAGCTTCGACCCACTTGGTGAAGTACTCAATGGTAGTTATGATAAACTTGTGGCCATTGGATGAGGTTGGGGTGATTTTTCCTATGAGGTCAAGCCCCCACTATGAGAAAGGCCAAGGTGTGATCATTGGTTGCAATTCCTGAGTTGGGGCATGGATAAGATCTCCATGTTGTTGACACTAGACACATTTTTGCACATACTGATGAGCTTCTCTTTCCATGGTTGGCCAATAGTACCCCATCGTCAACAGTTTCTTAGCTAAAGTCATACCGCTAGAATAGGACCCACATATGCCATCGTGTACTTACATTAAAGTAGTTAAGGCTTCCTCTTGGTTAAGGCATCATAGTAATGTCCCTTTGATGCTTCGATGGTAAAGGTATCACCTAGGATCATGAATTGGGATGCCTTTTTAACAAAGGTCCTTTTAATATTGGAGGTGATATCAAATGGGAGGGTTCCTCTGCTTAGGTAGATAAATATGTCATGATACCATGGGGATCTAGGACCAACAATGACACACATGAATTCAGATTCAAGGATTTTGAAAGTTGGTACGAGAAGTTGTTCTACCAAGAATTCGCATTAGAGGACGTTATTCAACATATCTAATAGTGATTTGATTGTTTCCATGGTGTCTGCTACTCTATTATTTATGGGAGGAATCTACTCAAAAGTTATGTCAATGAAAAGGTCTTTGAGATTCTCTACCATCTTCTTGTAAGGAGTAAGCTTGTCATCCTTAGTTTGATAATCATCATTGACTTGGTTGAGAATGTGACCGATGGATTAGTATGGGTCAACCACACTCGATCCATGAGGAATTGAAGTGCGATTTAGCCACTAAACCTCAGTCCCAATAAAATCATTCAATGTAAATCAAAGTGGAATCCATTAAAAATTAACATGTTAAACTACAAAAGCTTTTGAAATACCTACTCTAATCCATTGAAACTTATTCTATTGGGGGATTGGTGTCGTGTTGATGTGAAACAACAACCTTTTCCCAATCTCATGGGTAAATGAGCTCATTTTGATTGATTCTATTGAAGAGAATCGACGAAACTAATGAAAGATGTATATGAAAACATGGTTTATGCTAAATTGAACATGATGCAAGCTAAATTAACATGATTTTATGCTAAAAATGATCTAAATATGCAAAAGCTAAGCTAATCTAAGTGGATTATAAGCTAAAATATTTAAACCCTAATTTATAAACAAGCTAAATGGATGCATGGAAGCCATTAATGGAAACTTAAAGCTAATATGCAACTAAAAATGAACTAAAATATGCTAAATGTGAATAAAGTATGAGTATGGGTGTGAGTGATTTCAATAGCATAAGTTTGCTCTGAAAGATGGATCGATTTGTCTCCAAATAGTGACCTGTTTATAGGAAAGCAAATGAGAAACAGAGGGTTGAGATTAGAAAAGCTAATCAATAGTCAAGGATGGAGGAGATGGGAGGCATGGATCAAATCTTCATGTTGTTGACACTTGACACATTTCTGCACATACTGGCGAGCTTCTCTTTCCATGGTTGGCCAGTAGTACCCCGTCCTCAAAAGTTTCTTAGCTAAAGACATACCGCTAGAATGGGACCCACATATGCCATCGTGTACTTCTGTTAAAGCAGTTAAGGCTTCCTCTTGATTAAGACATCATAGTAATTTCCCTTTGATGCTTCAGTGGTAAAGGGTTTCACCTAGGATCACAAATCGAGATGCCTTTTTAACAAAGGTCCTTTTAAGATTGGAGATGATATCAGATTGGAGGGTTCCTCTGCTTAGGTAGATAAGTATGTCATGATAGCATGGGGATCTAGGACCAAAAATGACACACACAAATTCAAATTCAGGGATTTTAAAAGTTGGTATGACAAGTTGTTCTACCAAGAATTCACATTCGAGGACGTTGTTCGACATATCTAACAGTGATTTGATTGTTGCCATTGCGTTTGTTGCTTTGTTATTTATGTGAGGAATCTGCTCAAAAGTTATGTCAATGAAAAGGTCTTTGAGATTCTCTACCATCATCTTGTAAGGAGTAAGCTTGTGATCCTTAGTTTGATAGTCATCATTGAATTGGTTGATAACTAGTTGTGAGTCTCCATAGACTTTCATCTCTTGTATTTGCCATTGAATTGCTATCCTTAAACCTGTGATTAAGGTTTCGTACTCAACAATGTTGTTAGTGCATGGAAATGATAGCCTATATGACTTTGGAATGCAATCACATTGAGGGGTGATGAAAAGAATACTTGCTCCAGATCCATGTTGGGTAAATGATCCATCAAAGTACATCTTCCACTGATCAGTGATATTTTCAAGGAACACAGATTCATCGGGGAACTCAAATATCAAGGGGTTATCTGCATAGATGGGTGCCTCTTCCAGTTGATCTGTGACCACTTGTCCTTTGATTGCCTTGCGCTCCACATACTCCATGTCAAATTCAGTTAAGATCATTACCCATTTGGCTATTCACCCAGTGAGGGTTGCTTTAGATAACAAATATTTGAGTGGGTCAATCTTTGCAATGAGCTTGATTTGATGGGACGACATGTATTGTCTAAAATTTTGTGAAGCAAAAACTGTACTGCTAGGCATGCTTTCTCAATGGGTGAATAGTTCATTTCATAGCCCACCAAGGTTCTGCTGATGTAATAGATAGCCCTTTCCTTTCTATTTTCATCATGTTGTGCCAGAAGAGCTCCTAGTGTTGTTGATGTTGTTGAGATATATAGGATCAATAGTTTATTTGGTATCGGTGGCATGAGCACTGGAGGTGTTAGTAGATAGTCTTTGATTTGCTGGAAAGCTTTATCACATTTCTCATCCCAATTGTAAATTATTCCTTTATGGAGAAGATGTAAAAAAGGGTGTATCTTGTCTGATAGTTGTGCTATGAACCTTTTGATGGACTGCAACCTTCCTTGTAATCCTCTCATCTACTTTAATGTTTATGACAGTTCCATGTCGAGGATGGCTTTTACCTTTATTGGATCAATTTCTATCCCTCTTTGCTAGATGATAAAGCTAAGAAGTTTCCTTGATGTAACCCCAAAGACACACTTTTTTGGATTCAATCGTACCTTGTACTCTTCAAGTCTGTCAAAGATGGGTCCTAAGACTCCTATGTGCTCACTTCTTTTCTTTGATTTTACCAAAATATCATCCACATAATCTTCAATTGTTTTGTGGATCATGGCATGAAAGATGAGGGTCATTGCTCTTTGATAGATTCCTCCTCCATTCTTTAACCCAAATGGCATTATGTTCTAGCAATAGGTTCCCCACAGATAATTGAATGCGGTTTTGTGTTGATCCTCCTTGGCAATCATGATCTGATTATAGCCTGAAAAACCATCCATGAGTGATAGCATTTCATGCCCAACTATTAGGTCCATAATGAGGTCGATGTTAGGAAGAGGGAAATCATCCTTCGGGCATGCCTTGTTTAAGTCTCTAAAATTAGTACAAATTTTGATGCCCCCCCAGAATCGAGGGTATTTTCTAGTTTTAGATTAAATTAGTTAAATCAAAGTAATATGATAAAAACCCAAAGTAGCTACAAAACACAATGGAAATACATAAAAGAACGATTATACCTGATCGCCGAAGTCTCCATGATTCATTTTTGTAGCACCTTCTTACTTGCTGGATAATGTTGCCCTCAAATTCATCGTTCGAGCAATCTAGAAATGCCTAAGTCCTACAACAAGTCTTGAAGGATTTGATATGTCTAAATGCCTATGTTTAAAAGCTTATGTCTATGCCTAAAACAAATGCCAAAGTTGATCAAATGACTATATTAAATACTAAAATTGCCTATGACAATAAATGTGAAAGTGAATAAATGCCTATAATAACTATGCAAAATGTTAGCATGTGTGTGTGTTCGAAAAGTGAGAAGAAGATGGCATTTTATAGAAAATGCCATTTCGAATGGACGGACGAGATAAATTATTGATGAGAACCTAAAATGAACGATCCAGATTAAACCTGAGAATCCCTAATTAGGGTTAGGGCAAAATCTTTAATCGAACGGTCAGAATAAAATCGGATCGATGGTGGAGAATAAATGAGGAAATTAATTAAAATAAAGATTTTCGAAAAATCAAGAAGATAAGATGTGGACTGAAGATAAGATTTGAACTGAAGATTCGATTTAGAAAATCAAGAATCTGCCCGATTACTTGATTTTTGGAAGATTAATTACTAATTTGAATTAAGATAATTCAAATTATGGATTTTATGAGATAATAAATAATCTTTTCAGATTATTTATCAAAAAGGACTGACAGTTAGGATTGAGATGACATTTTAAATAATTTAATTTATTTAAAATGAGAAGAATATTAATTGGCAATTAAATAATTAAATTTAATTATTTAATTTAGGAGATGAGATTAATTAATTAAATAAATTAATCAATTTATTTAATTAAGATAGTTAGTGACGTATTAAATAAATAAATGTAATTCATTTATTCAATAATCAAGAAGAATTAAATGACAAAGGGGAATTAAATT
>VDFB02124494.1:0-21962 GCA_007258455.2 Sequoia sempervirens | reverse complement strand
GGTTTGCACAAAAGAGAAGATTGTTAGGATAAAAAATAAATGGAAATACCTCTATGATATGAATATTTTCAAGAGGAAGTTTCATATTGGGGACCTTGTCTACCTATGGAATTCTAGGTTAGAAGACAAGGGAAATCATGGGAAATTTTATGCCCTATGGGTTGGTCCTTTCCAAATTGTTGAATAACATGGTCAAGGAGATTTTTATCTCAAGAGTTAGGATGGAGAATTCATGGAATTATTAGTTCATGGTCAACACCTTAAGCACTACTTCTATTAAGGATGAGTTTTTTTATCAAAATTGGGCAGGCTCTAATACCAATTGAAAGGAAGGAGCATAGGCAATGCATGCATATGAAGATGTGAGTTTGATATCTATTATGGTGCATATTTTTAGATGACCTCTCATAGGGGTTGGTTCTCAAAGTATGAATATTTTGAAGGTGGGAAGGTGTACCTAGGTGATGAATTTCATCTAAGTATTAGTCATGGAAGAGTCAAGATCCAATTCCTAAATGGTAGAGTGAAGGGGAATGTGGTGTGCTGCATATCCCTAGTTTGGATTGGAACCTTATTTTTGTAAGAAATTTGAATGATGTGGGTGTGCAAGTTATTTTCTTGAATGGAGGACACAAGATGACAAGAGGATCTATGGTTCTTGCTAAAGGTGTTCGGATAGGCACTCTATTTAAGATGGATGCATGCACTATTTAGTGTAATAGTTCTTCTGACAAGTCAAGGAAAAGAGATTCAAAGTCTTCATCCTCACCATTGGAACCAACAACAAAGAAGAGTGTTGCATCTACTTTTGATGGTCATGCTTTCTGGGTATCTAAGGGTGCTCATGTTTTGGAGATGAAACTTCCAGTGGAGAAGATAATGTTATGGCACTAAAGACTTGGCCATATGGGTGAGAAGGGTCTTAAAGACTTGAAAAATAAATTCCTCACTGAGGGGATTGATGATTGTAATATTGAGTTTAATTTTTGCGAACATTGTGTTTATGGAGAATAAAATATATTTAATTTTATTCTAGTTCTCAATAATCTTTTAGGTTGTTATATTTGATTCATTCTAATGTGTTTAGTCTAGTTAATGTTCCTTGAATTTTCAAGTTTATATATTTTTTATCATTCATTGATGATTTTAGTAGGAAATGGGTATATTTCCTCAAAACTAAATTTGAAGTCTTTAGTAAGTTTAAGGAATTTAAAGACTTTGTTGAAAACCAAACTAGTAAAAAGATTAAGTGTTTGAGGACTGATAAGGGTGGTGATTTTTGTTTCACATATTTTGAAAAATTATGTAAAGAACATGGGATTGAGAGGCATAAGAAAACTCCATACACCCATCAACATAATGTATTTGTGGAGAGGATGAACATGGCATTGATGGAGAGGGATTGGAGTATGCTAAGTGGAGTTGGCCTTGAACATAAGTATTGGGATGAGTTGTTGTCGCTTACTGCTATCTAGTTAACAAATCTCCTACATTGGCACTTGTTGAGAAGACACCTATGGAGGTGTGTTTTGGAAAGAGGCCCTCATTGAAACATTTTAGAGAATTTGGTTGTGAGGCATATGCTCATGTGTTGAAGGAGAAGATGTCAAAGTTGGAGAACAAGGTAGTTAAGTCTATAGATCAGCTATGGTGTTGGTGTGAAAGGGTACAAGCTTTGGGATATAATTTCCAAGAAGCTTCTCTACAATAGAAGTGTTATTTTTAGAGAGATGAAACCTTCCTCTATTTTTTTGTAGCCAAAGAAAGAGGAGAGGGAAAAGGATGTAGTTCATGTTCCTTCTACCTCGATGAAACATGAACTAAGAAAACTAGTTGGACCTAATGATGAGGAGAACTTTAGAAGCTTTGAAAGTTCAAAAGAACAAGAAGAACCTCAACCTCAACCTTTCAAGAGGTCTACATGCATTAGGTGGAAACGTGATAGGTTTGGGTATTTATTACTTGATTCTATTTGTATTTTTTATTTTTATTTATAATTTTGATGAGCTAAGGACCATAAGAGAGTCTATGGGTATGGGTGATTCATATTCCTAGATAAAAGTCATGGATGAAGATATGGTTACATTTAAAATAAAGAATACATGGGATATAGTACCTTTTCCTAAAGGACATAAAACTATTGGATGCAAATAGGTGTTCAAGAAAATGTTTTGTTCTAATGGTAGTGTTGAGAAGCATAAAGTAAGGTTTGTTGCAAAGGGTTATTCACAAGTGGAGGGAATTGATAATGGTGAGGTATTTTCTCCTATTACAAAGCTGACATCCATCAAGTTCTTGTTATCACTTGCTACAATTTATGCTTTAAAGTTGAGAAATGGATGTGAATATAACTTTCCTTCACGGTGACTTGGAGGAATGAATCTATATGTCACAACCTAAGAATTACATTCTAAAAGGTAAAGAACATTTGGTTTTCAAGTTGAAGAAGTCTTTGTATGGTCTAAAATAATCTCCTAGAATATGGTACCAAAATTTTGATGCCTTTGTGTTGAGTTTGATATTTTTAAGATCAAAATTAGATCACCGTGTCTATTATAAGATTGATAATGATTGTACTCTCATTATTTCACTATATATTGATGATATGCTAGTTTTTGGAAATGGTAAGAATTTTATTTCTAATTTGAAGTCTCATTTGTTAGCACAATTTGAATTGAAATATTTAGGGGTAGCTAGCTACAGTCAAGGGATGGATATCAGAAGATACATAGCTAAAATAAAACTTTGGTTGGGCCAGAATAAATATGTGAGCTTATTGTTGGAGAGATTCAACATGAAAACTTGTAAACAGTTGGTTGTTCCTATTTTGCAAGGGAACTATCCAAAATATCCTATTGATATGGATTACATGAACAAAGTACCTTATGCAAGTGGTATTGGTATATTGATGTATGTTATGGTCTATACTAGGTCATACATTGCTTAAGAAATGAGTCTTGAGTTGGTTTATAACTAATCCTAGATAGGTATATTGGGATGTTGTAAAGAGAGTGTTCAAATATTTGCAAGGTACTTCCAAGAATTCCCTATGTATTCATGGTTATCCTACATGAACTTAGCATTTAGTTTATATTCGGGATATGTGGAATTAGATTGGGTAGGTGAAATTGAAAAAACAAAAGATCCACCAATGGATATGTTTTCACAATGTTTGGTGGTTCTATTAGTTGGATGAGTAAGCAGCAAGTTGTAGTCACTTTGTCCAAAAATGAAGTAGAGTATATGGTAGCTACTTGTTCTTGCAAGGAAGCCATTTGGCTTAGGAGATTGTGTTTTGATGTTGGGGTTGATGCAAGGATGATTACTATTTGTTGTGATAATTAGAGTGTGATATATTTGGAAAATAATCCTACCTTCCATGCTAGAACAAAGCATATTGATGTTCAATTCCATTTTGTTTGTGACATGGTAGAAGATGGAAAGGTGAAACTTGAGAAATTTGGCATTTTAGAAAATTTTGTAGATTCCTTGACTAAGTCTGTGAGCAAAGAGAAGTTCAAATGGTTTTACGAGTCTATGGGCCTGATAGCCCTAACACTTAATTTCTTGTTGGCTCCTAAAAGTTGTTCAAAAAGTGGGAGAATGTTGGGATAAGGGTGTTCCAACCTTTGCAATCCTAACATTGATTTTATTGATCTATTATTTATTTATGCTTATATTTATAATTTACATGTTGATTTATGATGTCACTTTGTGGGACCTACCTTGGTGTGTTGGTATCCTACATGGAAGGTTATTAGGATGACATGCATCCACAATTTGTGGAAGTAGGTGTCCCATTTGTATGGTCCCTTTGTAAGCACTAGTAGAATTTGGCAAATAAATGACCACATGACTAAAAAATTTAGTCACAACAACTAAAGACGACTAAATTCTACTCATTTTTTGCAACACGACTACAAATGACTAAATAAATGACTAATTTGATTATCATAAGTGACTAATTTGATCATCGGGTAAAAAACACAACTAAATAATTAGTCGCACAAATAAAAATTAGACAATATCATATTAAAGTGGATAATCAAAAATATATATTTCAAATTGAGGGAGTGGGTTGTATTATAATATATTATATTACCAATATATTATATTATATTATAATACATTATAATATAATATGATATTATATAATATATTATAATATATATATTATATAATATTATATTAAATTATTATATAATATATATTATAATACTTGAAGAACAAAATGGTGGGCCCAACAATATTCATCTTGCTAAAAGATTTCAAAATGGATTTCAATCTCCCGCTTATTATTAAATATAATATAATATTATAATATAATTATATTTAAACTAACATATCTATCCTATTACATAGTCTATATAAAAAAACATTGAGAGATATCGATTGTAGGATTCTAAAATGAGGGTAATATTTTTATTTGTGTTTTTGTTATAATATTTCTTTTAGTTGCATCATATACAATAAGAGTGTCATCATCATCAACTGTATTGTCATTGGATTATATTATCATATACAATAAAAGTGTCATCATCATTCACTATATTGTCATTCGATTATATTATCATATACAATAAGAGTTTCATCATCATTCATTGTATTGTCATTAGATTATATTATCATATACAATAAGAGTGTCATCTTCATTCATTGTATCTCACTCTTTCCCCCTCTAGATATTCCTCTCTCTCTCTCTCTCTCTCTCTCTATATATATATATATATATCACTTCCTATATCTTTATCTATCTCTCCATCGCCCCCTCCCTCATTGTCTCTCTCTTTCTATCTATATTTCTCCCTCTCCCTCTTTCTCTCATTCCATCACTCCCTCCCTATATGTTTATCTATCTTTCTCACACTGCTTCTATATTTCTCAAGTTATATCTATCTCTATCCTTGTATATATCTATCTATATCCTTGTATATATATCTTTCTCTCCTTATCACTCCCTCTTTTTGTTTCTCTACTTCTCTCTCCTCTCTCTATTTCTCTCCCCCCTCTCCCTCCCTCTCTATATATTTGTAAATATATATCTCTCTCCATATCTTTCTCTTACTCATATGCACACACTCCCTCTTTCTCTTTCCCTACCTCTATCTTGTTTTCTTTCCACCTATCTATACCTCTTGATTACTTATCTCTATCACCTTATTTCTCTCTCACCCTATATCTCTATCTCCCTATATATCTTCCCCCCTCTCTATCTATACCTCATTGTGTCTACTTCAATCTCTTTCTCTCTCACACACTCTTCTCTCTATCTCTTTCTATCTATGTCTCTCTACATCTATTTCTCTATCTCTATCCCTATACATATATATCATGTCCCTCTCCCCTCTTTTTTATTCTATATCTTATTCACTCCATCTCTTTGTCCATCTCTTCTACTCTATATCTTTATCTTTATTTCTCACTCAATCTCCCTCTCACCCATCTCTACATATATCTCCCTATGTCTCTATCTCCCTATCTCCCTATCTCTTTATCTATTTTCATATCCCTCTCCATCTCTCTATATCTCCCTCTTTCACATCTTCTATATCTCTCTCTACCTATCTCTCTCCCTTTCTCTCCATCCCCCTCTCTATCTCCCCCCATCTCTCCCTCTCTTTCTCCCTCCCTATTCCCCTATCTATCTTTATATCTCAACCTCTCTTTCCCTTTATCTTCCCATATATCTCTATATCTATGTCTCTCTTCTCATTTATCTATCTCTCCCCCCTCTCTCTATCTATCTCCCTCTCCATCTCTATTTGTCTTTCTCTACTACTCTCTATTTTTTCTCTCTTTTTCTCTCTCCCTCTCCCTCTCTCTCTACATCTCCTTATATCTCTATCTTTATATCACTCTATCTCATATATATCCCTCTCTATTTCTCCCTCTTCCTCCTTATCTCTTTATCTCTTCCTCTCTATCTATCGCTCTCTATCTCTCCCCCACTGTCTCCCTATCTCTCTCTATATTTCTCCCTCTATCTCTTGTATCTCTATCTATTTTTCTTCATCTTACTCTCTCATTCTATATTCATATCTACCTATATCTATTTGTCTCACTCTTCCTCTCTCACTCTATATTCATCTCTACTTCTATATTCTTCTCTCCCCCTCCATCTCTAGAAATGTCTCCCTTTGTCTACCCATCCATCTCTCTATCTCTAGAAATGTCTCCCCCTCTCTATCTTATTCACTCAATCTCTCCTACTCTATATATTTATCTTAGTTTCTTGCTTAGTATCCCTCTCACTCATCTCTCTATCTCTTTCTATCCATATCCTTCTCTACGTATGTCTCCCTATCTCTTTATCTCTTTTCCTATCACTGTCTATCTCTCCCTCTCCCTCTCTTTCTCCCTCTCTCCCTCCCCCTTTTCTCTCTCCCTCTCTACATATATCTCCCTCTTCCCCATCTTCTCTCTCTCCCTCCTCTATCTATCTCTCCTTGTCTCTCCCTCCCTCTATCTTTCCCCATCTCTCCTCTCTATACTTTATTACTAATATATAATAGGAAACATAATAGAATAATACAAACAACTACACTCATGTCATGTTCACATTAAATGGAATAACATATCAATGTATATATTATGTTATATCATTATTTGATAAAATAAACACATTGAGATAAATATGTGATCTAACCAAAATAGAAAAGTTCTCGAGTTTAATTGTTTTAAGTTACAAATAGCTTAAACTTTCTTGTTTAGCTAGGACAATTAAGTTGAAATGTGAAGTCTTGACCAAACCTCTTCAATTACAATGGAAGGCATTTAAATAATGGATGATAGTGGAGTGAATCCATAAAACATGTTGAAATGTGAAGTCTTGACAAAACCTCTTCAAGATGGCTCATTTCAAGAGAGAAATGAAAGAAAATGATGTAGAAATAATGTGTGCTAAAACCACTTACTTTGGGTTAATCACCAACAGTATTCAAGTAACCCTCTAAAATGCCATTGACTCAGTAACACATGTTTAGCTGTTTGGGAAAATTGATATGCTTCATTAACTAATTAAAAAATTAACATACAAGAATGCTCTTCAATTGAACCAGTGTTGTAGGGGCCCACACTAAAGAATGTATTAGAAATGAGAGTAAAATCTAATAATACACTTGTCATTAATCTTAAATAAAATATCTATTAATTATGCATATAATAAACTTCAGAGTATAACATCAAGTTAGTTAATTTTTACAAACAAATAGTCTATACCAAAATATTTTAATATTAAATTATATTAATAATAAAATACTCTATATGTACCTCCACACGAAAATAAAACCTAATCCATTCACTTTGCAGCTTAGGGTAACAATAAATCCTTACATAATATACAAAGTCGACTGGTTAATACTGATAAACGTTTTGCTTTGCTGGTAATTTTTATTTCCCCGTAGAAGGAATTTCGAGGTGGACGAGGAAATTTGGTGCAGGTAAAAGTTTAGTGTTGCAAACAATAGAATTGCAATGTTTGAGGTTTTCATTTTCCTTTAGCCATATTCTACCTTCTCATGCATGCCACTTATTACATGCCCTTGACTAAATTCCATAGTGAACTATACCTTTTCAATTTATACCTCTTCAATTTTTTGCGCTAACATAAACAAACCACTAAATATTAAATTGCAATTAAATATGTTAGTTGTTATTTTGGAGTGCTTGGAGTTATATCTAAAAATAACTATCAAGAAAAAGATTAGTTTTTTAAATTAAAAATATCAAATACCAAGATTATTTTCAAATATCAAGATTTACATTAAGAAAAATTCAAGGGTGATGATGTCAAGAACTCTCCTTGATTTAAGGTAGAGTTTTTTTTAGCACAAAAAATGGGATTGTAAGATGTCTCTCGACGTAATTATAATATAATATAAAATTAAAATTAAAATTAAAAATCAATACTGCACTTTATACATGCAGGTCAGTGGTGCAATGAAATTTTTAATGAATTTATTATTATTATTATTATTATTATTATTATTATTATTATTATTATATAATATTATTGTTACCTGATTTTGCTTCCAACTAAATCAGGTAGAGTTATGATTGTGTTTGCATTTAAGTGAAACAAAAGGGTACATTCTTTTCTACTAAGTTTCATTCATATGCATAAAAGAAATTATCAAAAGACTGCATTATTTGATTATGCAATTGCATACAATAAAGAAGAGAGTCAACATTTATTGCAAAGGTAGTCTTTATTGATAATCATAAGTGTATAGTGTCACTCACAAGCCGAGGGACTGACTATTTTAATGCATATAAAGAAGAAACTATACATTTATAGATAAAAGGAAATGCATATGTAAAGAAGGGGGACCCTTCATTGCCTGAATGAAAAATCCTGATTGAGTTACCTTGCATCAGCTTCAGTCCTCCTTCCCATCTAGCTTCCAGTTGTTGTTTGTCCCATGTTGCTCCAAGGTTTCCTACATTTGTGAGAAGAGGTTTGGTTAGAGCAATGAAGGATCACCAATCAGTACATAGGCAAACATCCATAAACATATAATTTGATCCTTATAAACATTAAAATAGCTAGCATATCATAGATGTCCAAGAAAACAAGAGAGTTATCAAACACATATATCATATGCTCTGTTTTATCTAATATGTTTTCTCATTGTGCAAATATAGGTCAAATATTTGTTACTGTTTTGTTTCATCTAGTTATAGCATGTGGAGTAAAATGTGGCTCCCACAAGGGTTGAGCCCAACATGCTGCCATCTTGTGTTTCAAGAGGGGTAGGAATGTAAGAAAAATTGAGCAACTTGATCAAATTAATGATAGACCTATTCTTGATGAATTAAATCAATATGGAATCATACCACTTGATCAACTTTCATTATCAGATTCAAAAAATGCAACAAAACTATGTGAATTATCAAGAAATATTAATCTTCATCATTTCATAATGAACCAAACAGTAGGTTTCCATCGTGTTGATCAAAGGGGCAGTCATGGAGAAGAAGAGAAATGGAAAATACAGTGCTTTCACTAATTAAGAGCACCAAGGAAACCTGCTTACCGATCATGTTCCTCAACAACTTTTTCTTCTTGGAAATCTTACCCTATTGGATATGTCTTTCAATCTTTTTAAGTGGATCCAAAGTCAAGTTAAACAGTGATATGAGTTGTGTATTCATTGTCATCATTTTCAAGGGTCAGTAAAGAAGGAAACAAGAAGAAGGACAACAATCATTCAAGGATGAAAACAGTTTGTCTCTTCCCAAGCAATAGATGATTTTTGTGATAATGGTGAAAATACACAACAGAATTGGCACGTGGAACCCAATAAACTAGACATGGAACATAAATCAAATGGTGTCCAATTTGTTTCTTTTGATGGGAGAAATATGAATACTGAAACACAGATACATCAAGTTCAATTACGGAGAGGCACAATGGCAGAGCTAAATAAACATACATGACAAATAAAGAAGGAAATTCACTATGATGAAGACAACAAAAAATGTTGTTGTTTATGTTGATTGTAACAAACCAACATGAATATTTCATCATATACATATTCATCAAGGCACCTGAAAAATAGTGTCGCATATTGAGTACAACAAGGAGTACATTGTTTGCAAGAATGTTGAGGTGAGTACTTGTCAAGCATTCACCTCAAAGTCACAAGGTGGAACAACAATTTCATGAAAAAATCAAGCATATGTGTGTCAAATTATAAGCTTCTCTCAATGGGAGGTGATAGTCCATTACATGATGAGAGAGTACGTAGTCCTCAAGATCTTGCACAACAATGATATAGTCATTGTGCCTTTGTTGTTCACATGGTATATAATAGTCAATAGTCTTTTGATAGGGAAACACAGTGAATATCCTAACAGTGAAGAGATCAAAGCATGAAGTGAATTGGAGGACAGTCTTGATACAATGCATAATGACTGGTACTTAGTCACAGTCGAGAACAGTGCATTCATCAAGCAAGATAGTGACAATAATGTCACAAAAGGATGCTAGTTTCTTTTCACCATGTCATAAGAAGTGGCAGTCAAGCCTTGAGGATTCATAAGGAAAATGATTGCAAGTGAAGGTATTGCAATACAAGAAATGCTATCAAAGATAACAAGGCATGTGCAAAAAGCAACATAAATTGTCAATACTCTCATATTGATAGTCACTAAAGAAGATAAAGAAGACAGTGACTGCACTAAGGGTACATGTAGATTCATGAGGCTTCTATCTCAGTTTTAATGAGGTATTACTTCCATTTGTTCAAAGATTGTGAATAGACTTATGCTTTTCCAAGATAACAAATAGTCCCCTTTTAAAATCCTCATAAACTTTTATCTAATAGAGTGGGAGCAAAAGACCAAAAGAGGAATTTAGCATCTCAGTGAGCTAAGAATAATGATAGAAATGAGAGTTACATGACCTTCACAAGATTTATAAAAACATAGATCAATATGGAACTATAGTTGCATAAAGAAGGCCTAGAATCAACAAAAATGGAGCCATGTTCTCATTCAGAAAAATAAGCAACATTATTACTGCTCTTTGGAGAAGTTAAGTATACATTTCTTTGAAGAAAAATGAATCAAATGTCATATAATGCTAGAGTTTGAAAATGAAAAAACATTTGCATCATATTCAGAGATATGAAAACCTAGGAAAGTTTAGAAGCCTCGGCCTTGTATGGTGAAGTCTTTCTTTGGCTTTTATTCAGAAAAAGTGAGAAACAATGTTATCTTTTTGCATATTCAGAAATGGAGAGAAACCTAAGTTGTATCAAGTGTTTTGAAGTAAATAATGCAAAAAGCAGGGATTATGAGATTTAATGGACAGTCAACACATATCTATGTTAGAGTGTAGCATAAACAAAGCATGAAAGCAAGGGGTGTGAAATATGAACCCATGATGAATATTCTTTCATTTTGCTTGCAAGAAAATCAAAATGCCCATATAGAAAATGAAGCCCTCAACACTACAAAACAAACTTGCAAGTTATGAAGAGGGTAGTGTTCATGAAGGAATGGAAAAGATATGGCGGCCTTTGAGTTACATCCGTACTGCACATGTAATGGCTTTGAGTTTTTTTGCAAACTATTTTTTTTACAGGGGTTTATTCACAGAAGCAGAGCAAGTAAAAGCTAGAAACCCTCAACCTGGATTGTTTTTTTTTAAACCCTGAATTCAATAACTTCAAACCCTATAGAAATGTTTGCAAGACACGTGGCCTGAAGGAGACAAGACATTAAAGCCATCGAAAGGAGCCTGTGAAATCATTAAGGTCGAGCCAAAGGAAATTAGAAGCCACATTTTTTAAAACCAACAGAAAATGCAGAGTGTCAAGAGAAATGCATGAATGGCTGCGGCCATTAAGAGTTTCAAAAACCCAAAAAATGATGAAACAAATGCAAGAGTTTCTCTTTTTGAAATATTTCCATTGTTTTGTTCTAGGTTAAGCTCGAATCAAGCTCCTTCTACACAAAACTAAGAGGGAAATACAAAGAGTAAAGTACATTATGGGTTCTCATGGCTGCGGCCTGAGAACTTGTCTTTTCTTCACATACATCAAAACCCATGTGGGGTTTGCATAGGGATCTCAAATGTAGAATAAAATAGAAATTTGTGAGCTTATACAAGTTTGACAGAGCTTGAAATGAGCTTTCTTTTATAGAAAATGAAGAAACATTGTCATCTTTTCTTTTAAAAATATGCTTATGTGAAATGAAAAGCCATAAACAGATGAAGTCGTGGCCATAATAGAGAAGAGTTTCTTCCATTTTTCCTACAAAAAATGCATGAAATACAGAGAGTTCATGGCAGGAGCAACAAAATATTCATCAGATTTCAACATTTCCTACAATAAATGAAATAAAAATGACTGAAATAAAAATGAGTTAAGCATTTTCCTATAGGAAATGAAATAAAAATGACTGAAAAATGCTTTCAAAAGGTTTACCACGAGCTTTTCCTTGATATTTTTCCAGAAAATCTGTTGATTATGCCTTTGTGTGATCAAAATCCACCAACAAAGTTTCAAAACAAACCCTATGGCGACTAAGAAGAGTTCTCCAGAAGCTCGATGGTAAAATGGAATGTTTTTGAAAACTTTTGCATTTTTTATTTATTTAGGGTTTCTTACCCTAAAGCATATGCCAACCAATCTAAGGCATTTTTTTCTTTTATTAAACTTTTCAATTAACTAATACCTCATTTGGTATTCATGCCCAATGACTAGGAAGGTCCCCATGTTATACATCTTGGTTTTGATTTTTCAAATGTATGTAATGACAAATATTTTGCATTCACCTTGAATTGTAAAACCCTTGACTAAGTGATGTGGCTATAAATCACTTAATCAGGTGTTATGTTTAATTTCCAAAGTATGACTTTTCAAAACTTAGTCAAATGTCTCCTTCATTCTTGCAAATTGGAAAACTGAAAGTGATGTTATTATAAGTCACTTTATTAGTGTTTTGAATATGCAAGGTGGAGTTGAATCTTATGCTTCTGCAAACACACAAAGGGTGTGAGTTAGAACAGGTTGAAGACATGTTTGAACAATAATGACTTGTGTCATGCATTTGGGGAAGTTGGAGGAGGTTGACCAATATGTGGGAAGTGTGAGTTGTTTTGACTGAGTTTTGGAGGGAATGAGACCATTTGGAGGTAGTTTTTTCATGCCTTTGGTATGGGCTAGGTCATAGCTTGAATTTTCTTCACTTTGGAGGCATTTTGGAAGCTTCTTTTTTGGCCTTTTTGTTGCATCCAAACAGAAGTTTCTAGAAGGACATGTGTGGGGCAGTTTTTTCAAAAAGGCATAAGTAACTTTCGACAGAGGTTTTGGATTTGGTTCTTTCTTTCCAACAGTATTGTAACTCATTTTTGGAGTTATCTTTCTTCAGGAGCAGTATTGTAACTCTTTTGACATGTATGATAGTGGATACCTTGGATATCAATGTGGTTAAGTTATTTTTCCTTCTTAGATTTTATGTTCTACTGTGTGCAAGGGTATGATTGATGAAATTGCTTGTGGTGATATCTATTTCCTTGTAGTTTTGTCTCATTGTTAGCACCTCTTGCAGAAAATTGTGTTTGTTGCAGGTTATAAGTTGTGTTTAAAGGGCAATTGCTTCTAGCTGTGAAAATATCTTTCCTTCTAAGATTTTTTGGCATTAAAGCCTTCTTATGAAACATTTATGCATAAACATATAAATATTAAGTTGTGTATGTCAAGCTTTGCCTTTGATTGAACTTTGCGTTTGAGCTGTTTTATAAGTCAAGTTATTGTTTTGGTGCATCACCTTAGGAGTTAATCATTTTTAGTTTATGTTACTTTCTTACCCTTTTCTCTGCAAAAGCTTTAGTTTAGATAAGTTTAGGTGACACCGTTTAGGAGCCAGCCTTATTTGGAGGTCCACTCCAAGTTTAGGTGACCCACAACCTAGGAGTGTTCCCATGTTGCTCCAAATTGCTAAGTTATGCAACTTAGCAGGGGTGCAGATTTGAGAGTTAACAATTATATAATATATATTATTATATAATATTATATTATTAATATTAAAAAATTTATATTTATATGTATTTAATATAATATTATTATATAATATATAATAAATTCATTAAAAATTTAATTGCACCGCTGACTCGCATGTGCGTGAAGGAGATAAAGTGGGTAAGCGAGCAAAGTGATAAAAAATATTAATGTTCCCGCATTACCGCAAAGCAACAAGAAGTGGGTGCGCCAATATGCGAGGTGAGGGAATGGAGAGTCAAAAGAAAAAATAATAAAGTGCAGTATTGATTTTTAATTTTATATTTATATTATATTATAATATATTTAATATTATATAATAATATAATATTATAATATATTTAATAATATTTATTGAAAGCGGGAGATTTATGATCTAAAAATTATATATTTTCAATTCCATTTTGAAAAATCCATTTTAGCAGGCAATAACGAAAAACCTATCTCGCCCTAATTTCATTTTGATAAACATTCTTTAAAATTTGCCTGCCCTAATTTCATTTTGAAAAACATTCTCTAAAATTCGCCCGCCCTAATTTCATTTTGATAAACATTCTCTAAAAGCCCTAGTCAAAACCATATTTTCAATTGCAACTCGCCGAACGGAGAAGTGAAAGGTGAATACCAGGGAGGAAGAGTTTGGAGGAGCCAAAACCAATAGCGGCAAGGAAAGCTCCAAAAAATGGAGCCGAAGCCAGTAGCAGTGGGGAAAGCAACGATTTTATTTTCCATAAGAAAATTTATGCATCTATTTTTATTTTTATTTTTATGCATTTATTTTTTATTGAACAATGTCGTGGAGCCGAGCTGAGGTCGAGTTTCAAATGGATTGTAGTGTAACCCAGAATATTTTGGGCACACATGCAATGAAAGGGCTCGAGGACCAACTCAGATTCAATGCCAAGGTGCCATATGCCCCAATGCATCGAAGGCCAAGGTGCACGAAAGGAACGACAAGTATGTTGATTTGCTCTTCAAGTTTAATTTCTTCGAATTGAAATAATAGTTCCAATGAGAATCCCAATAAAAATTTGGGTGTTACCATCCTATTTGCATTTAAATTAGCCTTGTGTTATCAATTTGTGGCTATTGCTTTTTAGCCAGTAGGTTTTTATGTATCATAGAACTGCTTAATGGAATATAGGAACACAACTTATACGTCCTAAAGCTCCAGCTGCAGTTTATATGTATGTGGAAGGTAGAATTGTTTTCCCTAAATATCGACCCAGATTATTTTGACTTAAATTGTTAATATTTAAATTGGGGCAGATAAAATGTTTAACTTGCATTTTGGAGATACAGTTAAAAATTTAACTTGTTGAGATACAATTTTCTTAGATCTTGCTCATCGAATTGGGTTTAATCTGTTGATTGCAGTTGGCTATGGTTCAATCTTTCTTATTTAGGTTTTATACTTGTCAATAGTCTCTTGAATTTTTTATTGGTTTTGGTTTAATTGTAATCTTGTAATGTTTTATAAATTGTTAAAGAAGTATCATCTATTTTTAGTGTATTTCATCATTTTCTCCATTATGTTATTTTGTAGGGGTGGTCATGGTAGAGGAAGAGGTTGTGGAAAACTAGCATTACAATATATGAATGCTTGCTCTATGATGCTTGGAATTTTAACAAAGTTCATTATATTTTTACCTTGGTTTTTGTCAAAGAGTCTCCCCTTGCGAGGGATGGTTGTTTTTTTGTAAATCTCAATTGTCACTGAAACATTGAATGTAAGAGGTTTTGATTTGCCAATGAGGCTTAATCAAGTAAATTTTTAGAGTGGTTTTTTCTCCACTCATAAATATTGTGTTGTGGCTCCTCTTGTGTCTGATCAATCATATTTGTTCAAGCATTTTAGTCTTCATTTCATGGTGTTTCTCTCACATTTGAATATCTATGATACTTGAAATTTATATGCATAAATTTGTGAGGACTAATTAAGTTAGATTTGATTTGTAAATGACTAAACCATGACTAAATAAATGACTATCATGACAAAATAAATGACTATCATGACTAAAATAAATGACTACAATGACTAAATAAATGACTACAATGACTAAAATAAATGACTACCATGACTGAATAAATGACTACCATGACTAAATAAACAACTACAATGAATAAATAAGAAACTATCATGACAAAATAAATGACTACTATGACTAAATAAATGACTACCATGACTAAATAAATAACTACCATGAATAAATAAGCAACTATCATGACTAAATAAATGATCAGTTAACAACAATCAATGACTAAATTTACAACTAAATAAACCACCAAATTGATCAACCAAAACAACCAATAAATGACTAAAAATGGTTTAGTCATGAATTTGGTCGTGTTATAAATGACTAGCAATAAACTATTAATGGTCATGTGACCAAACTACTGATCACATGACCAATTTTTAGTAGTTTTTTTAGTCATTTATTTATGTTTTTGTACTAGTGAAGCTTAAATTGTGGCATGCATGTCATGTCATTTAATATTTTTATTATAATCTATTATGATAGATTAACATATGAAATATTATGACAAATGTAAGAGCTAAGAATGAAAAATTATGATATATGGGACCTAGATAATGTAGGTGCCTATGCATGCAAGTGCATTGTATGTCAAGGAAAGCAATTACAAGCATGCAACCTTTAGATTGTTGCCATGTGTTCTTCTTGGGAATCCATCTTAAGCATCCTAAAACACTATTCATATGAATGCTTTTGGAGTGTTTTGTATGAGTTTTTTGTAGGTACTATTATGCTTCCAAAATTGCTCTAGAATCTTGTCATTGTTTTAAGACTTCTGAAAGAGATTTGCTCTAAAATTGTATTGTAACCATTGTTTAAAGATAATACATTGATTTTTGCTTTTGGAGTGTGGTGTTTTTTTCCTTGAAAGGGTTTTCCCCATATAATTTTTGTGTTATGGTATGTTATTGTTATTGTATGTTTATTTATGTTATCTATATGTGCATCTTTTCATTTTAGCTATTTAAGGGTGATAAAAATTTGCATTATCTCCCCCTAAGTAGTTGTTTGTTGTAGGAAGTTGTTTCCACTTATCTTTCTTCCTTTCACTCCCAAAGATATGGATTCTCATTGTGCTTGTGAGAGAAACATATCCTTGAAACTAGAGCCAATGTTAGCACCCCATTTTTTGTCTCTCTTTTTTTAACCCTTGTGGTGTGCATTGCCATGTCTACCCAATAATGATAGCCAATCAAATACATCTCTTGTTGGGTGCACCATTTTTTCATAAGTTTCATAAGTTTCCTTATGTCTTCCCCTATGTTCCCTTTGTGTGTTAATAATTACAAGAAATGCAAAAAAATCAAGTGTTGGGTCTATCTAAGTCTTTTCATTGTGCTTGTGGAAGTTGTCATATAGTTTCAAACTTTCAGGGTTGTCCATCCCAGTATCACACCCAACTCATCCCCAACTTCTTCTCTATTCTTATTAGCTAGTCAAATTTCTTCTTTTTAGCATACCTTTTTTCTCATCCTTGACCTTTTAGTCCTTTAAATGTTTCTATCTTTTATACTAGAGTCTTTAACCATCCTTTATCCATATACCTCATTTGGATTTTCCCTAATTCCTAACTCTGATTCATTAATTATGCTAAGTATTTTATCAGAGTTGGGTTTGTGGGTTTCCTTTTGCCCAAGAAACTTTTTGACATCATCCCTAACATCCTAATTCCTCACCCTTTGAAATTTTCCTAAGTTTTTTAATGTTTTTGGACTCATCATTCCTTTCATACCTTCCCCAACCTACCAAATTATGCTAACTCCTTTGTATTTTTTTTCTAGATTCTAACTTTCTCCCTTCCCTTCACTTTGGTACCTATCATAAGGTACTTCTGACTCCTAATCCTTGACATTCTAAACCTATTCACTAGAAATAAAAGCACCATTAATAATGAGGACACCTATAGATCAAGGAAGAACATTCCTCACATTTTCCAAGTAAATCCAAATGGATTTGTAGCATAATTTATGGCACAAGTTGGGGAAAATGACACTCAATGAGTATGGGTGTTCTTTACACCATACTATCTATAGACATACAACATTTAATGTAGACCTAATATTCTTCACAATAGGGTATTAAGAATCAAAAATATTTTCATTTGAAGGAGGATACAAAAATAGAGAAACAAATAGTTGCATCTCCAATGAGAAGAAAACACTACAACAAACCCTAGGGTTTTAGTTTCTAGATTTGGGCATTGCAATTTTGATATTATATTATGTGGGTTTGTGCAAGATATTTAATAAGACCATTGTAACCTAGAAGAATGAATGTAACTAGTAGGTTGATATTGTTTGAGTGTCTTTATGAGTATTATGTGTATTGTATTGACACATTTTAATTAGTTGGTCAACCAAAAGGCCGTAAAAATTCCAAATACTATAATATATGTTTTCAACACCAATACAAGAATATATCAGTTTATTGTTGGATTATTAAGTAGAATTATAAGTTTTTGTAACCTTTTTTATCTATCTGAATGTGTAAAACCTATTTTATCTATTATCTATCTGCATGTGTAAATCCTAGTTTATGTGTGCTTTTCAGTCAATATATAGTTTTTGGGTTTATCTTGATCAAGGTATCCCAATTAGTTTTAGTTGTTACATATTTTTCATAAAACCAATACTCTATGCCAACTGGATATAGGAATCAATCTATAATTTTCCCCCATTCCATCATTCCAACACATTAAAACAAATTAAACATTATAATCATTTTTAGTTGTGTTGCTTTTCTAACTTTCATGTACAAGTGTATAATAGCAATAGGGGTTCATATATCCATACTTCAAATACTTTTTCTAGTAATCATTTTCTACTATAAAGGTGTATACTTTTGTTTTTTCATAACACCACATAGGTATGTTGTGACAACTAGTGTAGGGTACATTATGCATTGGGTATGGTTTGCAGTAAGATAACTATTCAATACCTATGATAACATATAACTTAGCACATTAGGGAAACCCCCTTGTCCTTGTAGAACTAAAATTTAAGGAGGTATTACCTACCTCAATGATTGGTCCTTAGTTACTCCACTTGAACATAGATTTTATGATTTTCTTCCTAGGCTTGACACCCTTGGCACTTGGGAAATTATCCAACCTTAGGGATTTGGGGCTCACAACTCATCTCAACAAAAGACATGGATCAAATGGCTCTATTTGAGGATATTTTTTACAAAACCACTTATCACATGTCAATCAAGATATTACCATTGATTTCTTTGTACGAGTATGAAACTTGAAGCTTTGTTGATCTCATCATAGTAGACATCAAGGTTTCGAGGGCAAGTGATTTAATCAAATAAATCCAAAATATTATGAAGTCAATTAAGAATAATCTATAGTAGGCTCATAAAAATAGAAGGTGTATGTAGACCACCATAGGATTGAGAGAGAATTTGGTATTGGAAACATGATGTTTGTAATATTGTAACCATACAAGAAATCTTCTTTAAAGGCAAGTGGATCTAAAAATTTGAATCCAAATTTTAGCAAACCTCATAGAATTATGAAAAGAATTTACAAATTTTCCTATGGTTAGAGTTGTCAAAAGGATTCAAGATTCATTAATGTAGTTTTCATACATGTCTTATCTCAAAGGATCACTTGGAAAACATATAGTACCTTCAAATGAGTTGCCTCTAATTGATGAGAAAGTAAGCTTACTCTGATTCTTGAAGAAAACATGGATGTGGGGGGAAGAAGTTGAGAAATAAAAGCACCAAGGATTATTTGACTTAGTAGAAATATATCCCATGGAAGATGCAACATGGGAAGGCCCTCATATTTTGGAACATCTAAACCTGCAATTTCTTAAGGACAAGCAATTTTGAGTAGGGAACTATTTTCATGTTCTTTTTTCAATTCATTTAAGTCTATTCATATTAGGTCTATTCTTGTGTCTCCCTAGTCTTGTTCATTATGTGATGTCCCTATATAAGTATGTATTTCCTTTCATGATTTTCCCTTCTTTCTTTTGGAATTTCAAACTTCTCCATCTTGTCATGCCTTCCACCCTTTCATTGCTCTGCTATTGTATTTGTCAAAATTTTAGAATTTTCTTTATTGACATGCCCATCGTTCAACCGCCAAAACCCTAACCTATAGTATGAATCTTTTGGTATTTTTAACCCCCAATTCCTAATATTCCAACCTTTATTTTTGTCCTCTTCCCAACTTCCAAACGTGAGTTGTAGTAAATCATTACTTCTTATTTTTGTTGTCATAAATTTCAAAAGTGAAATATTTCCCACTCATAATCTTTATTCAAATTTGAAGTTTCATATTTAGATTTTGGTTGACATATTATTTTGATGGATATTAAAGAGTGAATGCATCCTTTTAGGAATTCATATACTCTTACACAAAAAAAATTCCCAAAAATAATTTTGAGAACCTATGTTTGAGAAAGGAGATCATAGGATGAGAACCCTATTGATTTCAAAGGGTAATCTCATATATATTTTCATTTGAGGTTCATTGGATGTAAATTCCAATTGTATTGTATTAGTTCAATTTTATATTATTTTCGGTATGAATATGAGAGATTATTTTTTTATAATTATTGATATTATAGAATCATATGAATGCAATATAGTCCTTGTTGTAATAATAAAGAGAGTGAGAAATTGCATTTATATTTGTTGTTCATTATAATAAAAATATTGAGATTTATCTATGTCATATGCTATTTATAAATGTGATGATATTTTTAATGTGTAAATAGTAAATAAATTTAAGTTGTTTAAGATCTTTTTTTTTATTGGTAAGAGGTGAGTTTTATAAAGACACGAGAATTTAACCTGGCCTGCTCCAGTTGAGATCACAGAAGAGGGATCTCATCCCCAATGATTTTAAGATTACATTTATTCAGCCATGTTCATGCTGGACCCATCAAAATTCAACCTACTTATTCATGCCACCACAAACAAATACCATAACTACCTATGTTAAAAGCTACACATAACAGGCTACAAAACCATCCCTTCTACACATGTGCACAACACACCCAAATTTTGAAGCAATAGACCAAAACAACCAGATTCCTACAAAGATTTAGCACCAGATTTAGCGATAAAACGCATTTTATTTCTGATTTCCTTAATTTTGTGGATAATATTTTCCTTTTTCTACACTTTAAGTTGATCGGCTTCCTCCACATTCATTTGTACCTCGAGGCCAGATTCGGTGTAAGACTGGAGTTACAATTTGTTGCAAATGTCCCTTTTTTTACTATTATTCCTCTTCTTTTTTCTTATTGTTTTCCATTCATTACCCCCATCCCCATCAATTGAAACCTTTGGACCATGTGAAGGGGCCTATGAAAGGGAACAATCAGCCATTGTGATTTGAGAACCCTCACAAGCAACAATAGAACATGTACATAGTTTGATTGTGTAGGCATCCTTTTAAAATCTGCAAACAACTAAACTTCAAACAAGGGTTAGTGCCTTGCAAACTCTATCAAAATACCTCTATGAAATACATTGCAAATGCTTTCAAAATGCCACAAATGATGATAAAAAGACTAAAGCATTAAGAAAACAAAAGCAAGCTACCTATTCCATAGTTGGATTGGTGTCACATGTGCTAGTGACCCTTTCCCAACCCTTGATCAAAGCTCAAATTGAAAATGCTATGAAGATGGTGGAGTGATGATGAACAAGATCAAATCTCAAATGAAGAGAGTAACCTTGCATAAAATTGTGGATCCATGAATGAGAATGAAGGCCCTATTTTATAGATTTTCAAAATGCTAAGTGTTGAAGAGGGACCAATGTGGGACTAAGATTGGACCAATGAAAGAAGGACACTTGTCAAATGGTGAATGGTTGATGTATGTGCAAGATTTGGGAAGAGTGCCCAAGAGAGGGAAATTTTGAATTCAAATTTTGCAATAAATTTTGAGAGGGGACAAGAAAAACAACAATAAATGCAATGTTTGACTTGTCATGTTGAGGGAAAATGAGTGTTTTAATAAATCAATAAAATTGATTTATTGTGCAAGTGGCTAGATCTAGATAATGCAAGTGGGATGGGATTAACATTTAATCAGGGTTAGATGATGATTATGCTGATTTAATGCTGATTAGATTATTTGACTTTCAAGACTTTGATAATTGATTTATTTAAATTAGAAAATGATGGAATATGATTTAGGATTTGATTTAAATGAAGTCCTGATTTATTTAATTAAGTGGATGATGCAAGATGAAGGTTGAATGATAATGTTTATTTGAATGGATGAAAATGCACTTGATTAATTGATGAATGGTCCTAATGCAACATCTAATTTGACTGAATCCGATCGAATGCATAATGTTAATTTTGCATGTCTACATTTTGCCCCTCTTTGAAGCAATGTACTTGCTTGCTGGTTCAAAGAATAAACTTGTCAGTGGATTG